>SEYY01005960.1:0-29600 GCA_009176605.1 Armadillidium nasatum | reverse complement strand
TTGATATGGTCTTTTTAAGATATGGAGATGAATATGTGAAAAAAATTTAACAAATTCATCTATCAAATGATGCAGTTCAAAAACCTATCGTTGATATTTCGAAAGCTATTTAGAAACAAGTGATTTTATCTATCAAAAATAGTGGCCAGTTCAGTTTACAGCTGGATGAATGAACCCACTAACTTTTTTTTTTTAAGTGACAACGCTCAATTGATGGTCTTACATCACCTATCCTGGGCATACCAAAATGGAAGAACAATTTTTGTTTTTTCCATTCATTGACCACAAATACTACGGGAGAAGACATTTTTATTTTAACAGATCTATTTTTTAGTCTTGGGTTCAATGTCACAGTATTTGCACTGACAATGCCCCATCAATGTTTGTGGTTTGCCGTGGATTTTGTGCAAGAGTAAAAGGAGTTAATTCGCAGGTAAAGTTGTTTCATTGCCTTCTTCACAGAGAATATCTTGTTTCAAAGACGTTGACAGATGATTTGAATATCGTTATGAAAGAGGTTGCTCAAGCAGTTAATTTCATAAAAGAAAGGTCACCTAACAACAGAATATTTAGTCAAATGTTCTTAGAAATGGGATCTGAGCACACCCACTTGTATCATACTTAGGTTCGATGGTTTTATCTAGGAAATGTTCTTCAAAGAGCTGTAGCTCTGTGCAAAGATACTGAAATATTCTTGTCTGAAAAGAATCATCCTTTGACTTTCCAGTTTTCTAACAAAAAGTCAATATTGAAATTAATTAGTCTATCTTTCAGATATATTTGCGAAACTTAATGAGTTACATACCTTAATGCAGGGCCGTGATCAAACTGTTATTGGCTTAGCAGAGAAATTGACAGCATTCAAAGGAAAGTTGAAACTGTGGAAAAACAAAATAAAATGTGGATTTTCCCCCCGACATTTAACTCGCTTTCGAAAGATGAAAACATTGAGTTAGCAGAAATAAAGTTTTGAGTTTGATCACCACATTCCAGAAAACATGGTCAAGTGTAGTTGAGTGCACAATCCATTTAATTTTGAAGGTGAAGACTTGCCTCAACAATTTTCTGATATTGTAGGTCTCCAGGAAGAGGTCATTGAACTCCAAAGTGATGAGGCTTTACATCACAGTTTCAAAAAATAAACACTTTTATGTTCCTTTTGGGTAAAATTGAAAACAAGCGCAAATTCCTTTCTCTAAAGGAATTCTCCTTTCTGAATGTTTCTGGACAAGAAGTTTTTAGAAGTTAAAATCATTGCTTCTCTGGAGCATATGGCCTTAAGGGCTATCTCAAATGGATAAAGAACTTTACTAATGTCTTCCAAAATTTCCCATTCCTTTAAAGATATAGTCTCATTTAAACGAATTACTCCTCATGCTATTGACAGACATTTTTTGAGCTTAAGAAATCTTTCCATTATGCTTAAGAGACTTCCACTTTGTCCAAAAATCTAAAATAAGTTTAAATTCTTTGCTGTTGAATTAATCTTTTATGAAGTCTTGTAGTTTTTCATTTTCCAGGGGATATTTCCTAAAATTTCTGCAAATTTTCCAAACTTGTTTATCGCATACTATACTTTTTATTGCACCTTTACCATAAAATTTATTTTTTCTTTTTAATCCTAGAAAAAATAAATTTTACTAAGTTTGTTTCCAATATTGGTATTGGGAGTTCGGAATTGATACTGTAGTCCAATCTTCAGTTCCAGTATTATACCGGTATTACAATACCAATATTTATACCTACCAACCACTGAGTTTTTTGATTCTTAAATGTGTAAAAATGAAAATTTAAAGTTGTGGTTGCCATATTTTTATATTTTAATTATTTATAGTAATAGTTTCCCATAAGACTAGTTTGAAAAGTTTCACATACATATATATATATATATATATATATATTATATATATATATATATATATATATATATATATATATATATATATATATTATATATATATATATATATATATATATATATATATATATATATATATATATATATATATATATATTTAGATAAAATCATCCGAAGAAGTTTAAAAGAGATCAAATAAAAAGAAAGGAAGAAAAATTTGAAGAAGCTGAAATTTTTTCAGCGAGAGCTGAAGTTCTTTTAACAGGTAATTGTTAATTAATTTATTATTATGTAAATAGTAGATAGATTAATAACAAACTTTGGCGTAATTTTATAATACAAATCAGTTAAAGTTTCATGTATCTTTTGATAGAGACACCTGGTGCCCTTGAAGCTAAAGAAGGAACTTACACTTCACACATCACCCAAAGACAGATTAAAGAAGCCTGTTGATATTACTTCAGCAAAAAAAGGCTTCGAAATTTCTCTCACAGAATATGGACCTTACAGGTAAAATATATATATATATATATATATATATATTATATATATATATATATATATATATATATATATATATTATATATATATAATATATATATATATATATATATATATATATATATATATATATAATTCATTCCAAGTCACTTAAATTTGGCAATTTTTCCGTGACCCCTTTCGATTTTTATGAAAAATGGCACACTAACAGATCTATTGAGAAAATATGAATGGCGTTTATTGCAGGTCTCTAGCCATACGGTTCAGAAGATATGACCTTTTGAACTTTGGTCAAAAATCAATTTTCAGAGAGAGTCCGAGGTCAAATACAATATCTCGGCTTCTATGGCACTTAGAAGCATCGTGTAAAGACCATTTAAAAGATCTTGAAGCGGTACAACATTTATTTAGATGATTTTGACCTCGGAGGTCAAATAAAAAATTTGACCTATTGTGACCTTGACCTTGAAAAAAAACCTTTTCGATTTTTTTCAAACTGCTGAATTATTGTTATATATGTATATTTTAATTTTTAATGAATTATTTTGGTTTTGGCTTGGTTTAAAAATATAAGCAATTTAATAATACAAATATCACATTTTTTCACTTTTTTGCGATTTTTATCTCATCAATGTATAGTTCCAACATTTCCATTTCTCTTTCTCTCTCTCATATTATAATATATATATATATATATATATATATATATATTATATATATATATATATATATATATATATATATATATTGTAAGGGGCTGGCTGCTGCCGAGTATATTTTTCTCGTTTCAGATTGCATGGGTATTCTCTGAGGAATATAGTCTTACCTGCTTGTTGCTTTGCTGTTACTGTTTGATTTTGACTGTGCTTGGGATCCACAATATTAATTGCATGTGCCATGTCCTAGACTGGAGAGCGTGAAGGGAGATTGATGTTAACGTGTTTATTTGTTTAGATACGTTAATGTTATTCTTCTATGTTAAATTTATTTTTATTATTATTATTATTTATTGAGTGCACTTGTGCTAATGAAAAGTCTTATGAGCTATTGTTCCCATTTCGGGCAATAATTAAAAACAGGTTATTCTTATTCAAACAGGTTGTTATTCTCAAGAAGGCATATTACTCTTTCAAGAGTAGGTTATATTCGTGTTTTATTATTTATTATTAATTCATTATATATTTTAGATCATTTAAACTGAGGTGAGGCACTGGGGTAATTATTTATAATTCTCACAAGTGCCGGTCTAGCCTTATTGCCTAGTGCTAATCTGGAGTTATAATCTCTATACCTATCAGGTAAAATATAGACAAGAGACCTTAATGGTTTATGAGATTATCATATATTTTTTTTTTTTATAAAATTTTATATTTAATATTCATTTGGGAAAAGAAAATATGTCAGTAGTGTGATAAATTTCACAGTAAAATTTCCACTTTCAAATCTTTGGTTGTTTTAAGCCATTACTCTTTTTTTTTCTTTAGTTGTGTATATAAAGAGGCTATCTTGTGTACTGTGAACTATAATAATTTTTATGTGAACATTGTAAGTGTAAGATCAATATATATATATATATATATATATATATATATATATATTATATATATATATATATATATATATATATATATATTTATATAGATTTTGAAACGAGGCAGCATAATAATATATATATATATATATAATATATTATATATTATATATATATATATATATATATATATATATATATATATATATATATATATATATATATAAAGATATATATATAAAAAAAAAATGGAAAATTAATACATTGAATGGATAAAAAGAAAAATTTGAAGAAGCTGAATTTTTCTTATTAAGAGCTGAATTTTTAAACAAGTAAAACTAATAATTAATTTATTAAAATGTAAAATATACAATATAACAAACTTTGCGTAATTTTATAATACAAATCAGTTAAAGTTTCATGTATCTTTTGATAGAGACACCTGGTGCCCTTGAAGCTAAAGAAGGAACTTACACTTCACACATCACCATCTAAATAAAGACAGCTATAATTAAAGAAGCCTAGAAAGAATTTTTGATATTACTTCAGCAAAAAAAGGCTTCGAATATTTTCTCAACAAGATCATATGTTATATACGGTTATATATGGTATATATATATATATCATATATATATATATATATATATATATATATATATATATATATATATATATATATATATATATATATATATATATATATATATATATATATATATATATATATATATATATATATATATATATATATATATATAACACCAGGTTCCGGTATTCTCAAAATGGAAGAAATTTAGTTCTTTGTGGTCGGAAAGGTCATATTGCTTCATTCGATTGGGTAACCAAAAAATTACACACGGAATTCAATGTTATGGAATCAGTTTACGATATTTGTTATTTGCATAATGAAGGAATGATGGCAGCAGCACAGAAAAATTGGACTTATATTTACGACAATTTAGGCAATGAAATTCACTGTCTTAAACACATGCATCGAGCTTTAAATTTAGAGTTTTTACAACACTTCTTTTTATTATGTTCTTCGGTAAGTTCATCATGTTATATACAAGGTTTTTTTAAGCATCTTTTATAGTAATATTCATGTTATCATATTTTATCTTATTTACAGTAATTCCATTATTATGAAATAATTATTTCTTTAAAAATAATTTATATTTACAGAGTAACAATGGGTTTTTGAGTTGGCTTGATGTTAGTTTAGGACAAGAAGTTCTTCAGACAAAAACTTTTAAAGGCATGTTAAATGTTATGTGTCAAAATCCTTGGAATGGGGTTATATGTTGCGGGCATACCAATGGTACAATCACTATGTGGACACCTAATTCCAAAAAAGCAGTTCTCTCCATGCTTTGTCATCCACAAGCTGTAAGAGCGCTTTCTATAGATCCTTCTGGAAAGTAGGTATTTGTTATTATTATTATTAGTATTATTAAATTATTATTATCTGTAAAAATTTTATTAATGATAATGTAAGATGAAAACTATTAATTAATACATCACGAATAGCTTTGGGTTATGAGCTTAGTAAAACTGTGGAGTGATATACATAAAGCCTTTCAGTAAAAGTAAGTGGTAAATAGAAAACTGTATGGGGTACATATAGAATAGTCAGGAACATAGCTTGTTAGTTTTTTTTTGGGGGGGAGGGGAATTTTTTTTTTTAAATGATGGGTGACAATGTAGTTGAGTGGTGCCTTAAGTATTTTAATAATGCGTTAATAATAGGTAAGTTATTCTTTTCTATTTCCTCCCACTCGTAACTCTTCCTCAAGATTTACGATAGACTATATAAAAGATAAAAGGTAATGAATTTAAAAGCGAATTTATTTGTTACATAATCTTGAAATCAATTTGAGGGAGGGGAAACAAGACCATTAATATAGTGTAAAATAATACAAATACAAATAAAAGTTTTAAATGGAAAGTAGAAGGTTAGTCTATTGTTGAAGGACACGAAGATAATATGCAATCCTGACATGAGTGAAAACTATGAAGGTCAGATGATAAATAATTTAATTATTTTTAAAGGCTAAATAATTCTTATATTAAAGGGAAGTAAAAAGATTACTGAGAAATAATGAAGCTGGAATTGAATACAAAACATCTTTCTTATTTGCTCATAATAGAAGAAATGAATAAATAAATGACAGCCACTACAGATTATAGAAGTCACTAACTGAATTAAAATTAAAGAAAAAGTTTAACTCAAATAGTGGCTTCCATTTATTTCATAAGATATGAATATTGGGATTTTAATTTCGAATATTTTTGGACTCTTATCTTGCACGATTAAGAGATAATAGTCATAATAATTATTATTATTATTATTATTATTATTATTATTATTATTATTGCACTGAATCTGACTGGAAGCCTCTTAAGTTTTGTTTTCTGGTATATGATCTATTTTATAAATAATTACCCAGAAATGTAATAACTTTCATTCAGAATATATTGTAAGCAAGGTTGCAAGAGATATATTCTACATATCTTTTATTTTATAATTTAATCTAGTGTTTTACTTTTAAAATTAGGACATTAAATTTTTTGAAAGTTAATTTTAAAAAACTCTACTGCATTGCACTGGAACATTAGTTATCTTAGTCTAGTGATAGTTATTAGGGACCGACCGGGGCTGGAATTTTGCCGGGGCCGGGGTTGCCAAAAATTTGTTAAGAGGTCGAAAGCACTAAGATTTTTGTTTAAACCAATTAGATATAAAGTTAATTGAGGTTTATTTAATTATACGAAAGGCGTAGAATAGCCAACATTCACTTAAATTAACGATTATATGCATTTTCTCTGGGAAAATGTCAGAAAATTACAGATTTTGTATAATAAAAAGTCCAAAAATTAAAAAAAATAAAAAAATTTTTTGATTCATAATCGTGATTCAACAGCTTTACCTATAAGCCCACAAAGTACAGTTTGAAAAAATGTAAGATATAAAATTATCAATATAACCTATATTTATACATATCATTGTTATATCATTGCTATATCAAACTTGAATCAATTAGCTACATTATTTAAAAATTAAATTTTTTTTTATACTTTCAATCAATATGGTTAAAATATCAGCTTCAGCAGAGTATGGAAGTACTTTACAATGTTTCAGGATAGGCTCGAAATAGCTAAATGTAACATCTGCAGTCAGAAAATTAGAAGAGGACCTCCGGGTGGTACAAGTAAAAAATTTTCAACCAAATCTTTATGGGGGCATAAAATCAAAACACAAAAATGAACATTCACTAGCAGAAAAGGAGTAGTCAAAAGAAAGAAAAAAAAGAGAAAATTTTAAACAAGTAAGAAGAAATATCTTAATTTTCTTATATTGTTTAAATTTTTTTTTTTATTATTTGACTGATTGAGCTGAAATTTTAAGGGAATATGCATTTTTTTCCCCCAAAGTTCTGAGTTGATTTTGAGCATTTTTCTGAGTCTATAACGGTTTGAAAGTTATTTGGAAAGAAAATTGAAAAAAATAAATAACGGGGCCAAACCACTGGTCCACATGAGCTGAAAATTTAACTGAATAATATTAGCCTCAATTTCTTGCATTGGTGAGAACAGATTTTTGATATCACATCTAGAAAAAAAGATATAAGCACGGAATTTTTTTAAAAAAAAAATCGTACCCTTCCCAAGAAAAAAATTATTTAAAAAACAACGCTACCTATTAATTTTTTTTTTTTTGGATATTGTTTAGAGGAGGGACAGGGCTGCAATTTTTATTTAGTGCATTATTAAATGCTTTTGGTTGAAGCGAGATATAGCCTCTCAAACTTTGGAAATACTTGAAATTTGGTCAAAAATGGACCTTTTTTGAGAGGCTATATCTCGAAACCAACGACTCGCATCGAATAAAGTATAGAGAAGAATTTGTAGCCCCATCCCTCCTCTATGCACCCTACTAAAATAAGGAATGTTATAGTTATAGTTTTGTTTTAAATTTTATTGACCGAAAAGGTGGATTTTTTTCCTATAGTTGTTTAGTTTTGGGCTTATAACATTTTTTCTATAACTCTGGGAACAAATGTCTGTTACATGTTTTCGTTGCTAATAGAATTATGAATATACATACAAATTTCAAGTTATTCCGAAAAGTGGTTGTGGCCCCGCCATTCATTTGAAAAGGGTCAAATTTCCCCTCAAAAAAAAAACTTTTTAGCAGTTATAGACTCAGAAAAACGCTAGAAATGGACTTTTTTCACCAGGAAAAAGCTATATACACTAAAAATTTCAAGACAAAAAAAAAAAAAAAAAAATTGGATTGTCCCCTCAAGTATAATTTGCCATTTTAACCCCGGCAGGCAAACCCCTGTTTTCCCTGATTTTTAGCCGGGGTTAACCGGGGCCGGGGCCCCGGTCGGTTCCTAATAGTTATTGTAAAATTTATTGAAAGTTATGGTGAACTTACTTTCTATACCTTTTATCTAAAAGGCTTCTAATAATATCTAGGTATAAACTGCCTAGAGAGTTCTCCTCTCGGATATTCAGAAAATACAATTTGGATAAGTTTAATAATTTTAATTTTCTCGGTCCTCCAGTTGAAAGCTCCAAATTTTTCTTTATTGAAAATTAAGTTCAAACACATCAAAAGCTTGTGTCCTTACTTATAAGCGTGAGTGAATTTTGTTAATGGGGACACTCAAATTTCTATGTCCTCTCAACCATAAGAAAGTATTTATATATCATTGAGTGCGTCAACAATCACTTTGTAAGTTATTTAAGAAACGAAAGAGGACATTTTTTAAAGTTTTATGTTATACTAGTCTTGATAAAAGCTGTATTCCAACCTCAAAATAGATTTTCCGTAGATATCGAGGTTAATTCATGAAATAGTGTTCCACATGAACCTTTCTCCTGTCTTCCGTGTAACATTAAAATCTGTATTATATTTATTTGACGAATTGAAACATTTATCAAAGTATGGTGATAAAACTTAACATATGTTTATACGAAGAACTTTGAATCTGCTCTCCTTCACAAAGTATTGTATTATAGTGTTGAATAGAAAAATGCCTTAGTCATATTTAGCTCCTCCCACGATTATATTCAAACGCAGTATTTGAGAGCCGTTTTAGCATTTAAATTTTTAAATGAAACTTGCTGTGTAATTTATGAAACGCCTAAATATATCTTAGCGTAATTTAAACATTGACAACCATGTTCTTAAAGATAATAATAATAGTGATACTATAGAATGCTTAGAACTTGAAAATAATAACTAGTTTTTTATTTCATGATTTTTTTCTATTTAAGTAAATTTTTTTTTTCTTATTTTACCACATACATACATATACACGCATCAACATATACATACATACGCATCCACACATACATTTTTTAAAAGTAACTGAACCTTTGAAATACATATTCTTATTTATATTTTCAGATATATAGCAACTGGCTGTGTTGATAGAACTTTAAGAATTTGGGATGCGAGAAACGTAGGTGACCCCATCAGTTCATATAGACTTCCTGGGGGTATAGATAAGCTGTCTTTTTCACAAACTAATTTTCTAGGTGTTTCGTCAAGAAATGTTGTTGAAGTAAGTAGTATTTTGTTTAATTAACTATTATATATATATATATATATATATATATATATATATATATATATATATATATATATATATATTTTTTAAAGGTATATAGGAATGTTGGTATACAAGAGAAGTGTGATCTTTATATGAGGCATCATTCAAATAATGCAGTGACTGGTCTTCGGTTTTGTCCATATGAAGATGTTTTAGGTTGTTCTTTGTACGATGGATATGAAAGCCTTTTAATACCAGGTAAAAAAAAGTTTTATTTATTACGTTTATCCATTAATTAGGTTATTACTTGTAAAATTTTACAAGGTTTGACACTGGTTATATATATATATATATATATATATATATATATATATATATATATATATATATATATATATATATATATATATATATATATATATATATATATATATATATATATATATATATATATATATATATATATAGGGATGGAGTAAAGTATCGGTATCGGTAAAAATTGTTATACAAATGGATAAAGTAGCGGTATCGGTACCTGTAAATTTTTGGTATCGGTAAAAATTTTGGTATCGCTCCATCCCTATATATATATATATATATATATATATATATATATATATATATTATATATATATATATATATATATATATATATATATATATATATATATATATATATATATTTTAGGATCTGGTGAGCCAAACTTTGATGCTTTAGAAGCTAACCCATACATAAGTGGGACAGGAAGGAAAGAGACGGAAGTTAAAGCTCTGTTGGAGAAAGTACCATCAGATCTTATCACACTTGACCCATTGTCTATTGCACAGGTATCGTATATTCAATTTTTTTTTCTTTAGTTATTGTATTTACTTTTGACTATCTTTGACCACTAATTTTAAAGTTTTCGTAGCCTACTTAGTTTAAAGACACTTATATCAAGGGCTTGAAAATGGAATGAAGTGATTAGACAATCTTTTTGTGTAATTCATATTAGTTTGCTTCTACTTCTATTTTCGGGGTTCGAATTCCTTTTACTTCACCTTCTGACTGTCTTTTTTTCGGTTATTATATTCTTGGTGTATCATTAGCCATTATGTTTATTTGGACTCTATGTTAATATATGAGAGGATAATTATTTTTAATCGTTTTTATTTATTTAAGATTGACGTTCCTACTTTAGAAGAAAAATTAGAAGCTAAGAAAAAACTCCATTGGGTCAAAGTTCCAAAAGTTGATATCCAGCCAAGATATCGAATGAAAGGCAAGAGCGGCTCTGCTCAGAGATTTAAGAGGAAATCACAGATGAAGGAACATGAAAAGAGGGAATATTTGAAGTTTATAAAAGAAAAGAAAGAAACTTTAAGAGGAAATATGACAAAGGAGAAAGTGTTTCAACAGCCAAAACAACATTTATTGGATAGGTTTAAGCCTAAAAAGAGAAAAGTTGATTGATAATTGTTATGTAATATATTTTTGTATGAAAGTTGTTTTTTCATATACAAACCTTACCATATTTTCAACTTACGAGGCAAACTTAAGCAAATAGTTTAAAACATTATTTTATTATTATATATATATATATATATATATATATTATATATATATATATATATATATATATATATATATATATATATATATATATATATATATATATATATATATATATATATATATATATATATATATATATATATATATATATATATATATATATATATATATATATGTCTCGTAATGTATTTATTGGATCATCCTAATTAGTTATAACACACTCCTCTTTTATCTTTGAAGATCTATACCGTATTACTTCCATTAGTGGTTTGTCTGAAATAAATCATACATTGTTACGTCACACATATCACTGCTTCCGTGAACAAATTTCAATTTAGTAACAAAACTTTACATCGTGTTATTTTTTAAATCGATACTCCCTATGGTGAAAGGGGTTAATGACTATTTTGTTTAGTAATTATTTTTGAAATATGAGTTTCATGCCAAATTTCTTAGTTGAAAATAATTTTTCTTGTTTTCTCCACTCGGTAAGTTTTTCAAGCTTCGCAATACAATCTTTCATGTTTGGTATGTATCTTAGCTTTATCTCAAAGAATGTACAACTTTCTGGATTGTGAGCCTTGCAGCATCTTGGGGTTTCTAATTTAACTACGTTTATTGTTAAACAAACTGCGTAAAATTTGACGATTGGATAACAACTTACTGCCGGTAATTTGATGGGATATATTTCCAATCAGAAAAATCTTCTCTTTCTGCCCCCAACTTAAATAAACTTGTAGCTCTAGAGGACGAAGTTGAAGATTCTGAATCCATTATTACTTACAGCTCTGGAAAAAAAGAAATCTTTAAAAAATAAATATAAAAATTATACATTTAAAAAACATATATTGAAACATTACTTTGATGTTTGAATGCAAAGAATTCATTGAACAATAAAAGCATTGTTAAAAAGTAATTTTATTATGTTTATAGTGAATTTAAAAAAAAAGTATTTTCCGGATCTGGTCCTTGAAAAAGCCAAATATCTTCCGATCTGTATATTTGTCAAACAAGTAGTGGGAGTGACATTCCCTACAAAACTTTTTTAAAAAACGTTCCTAGGGCAAATTGTTCCAATTTTATAGCGAGGTCAGACCACTGGTCCACATGAGCTGAAAATTGAACTGAATAATTAGCCCAATTTCTTGCATTAGTGAGAACATTTTTGATATCGCGTCTTAAAAAAAAAAATTAAGCGCGCGTTTTTTCCCGAAATTTTTTTTTGCAAGACTACCCTTCCGGAGAATAAAAATTTTTAAAAAAATACTATTTACTAAATTTTTTTTTTTTTTTTTTTTTTTTTTTTTTTTTTATTTTTTGGAAATTGTTTAGAGAAGAGAGAGTACTACAACTTTTATTCAGTGCAATATAAAATGCTATTTGTTTGAAGTGAGATATAGCCTCTTGAACTTTGGGAGTTTTTGGAAATTCGTCAAAAATGAACCTTTTTTGAGACTCTATATCTCTAAACCAACGAATAACATTGAATAAAGTATATAGAGGAATTTGTAGCCCTATCCCTCCTCTATACACCCACGAAAAATAAGATATGTTGTAGTATTTTTTGGTCCAAAAAGGTGGATTTTTTTTACAAATTTTTTTTTCGACAATTGGTCAGTTTTGGGCTTATGACATTTTTTTAAAACTCAGGAAACAAAACTCTATTAGAAACTTTTGTAGTTGTTAAAGTAAATCTTTTAGTTTAGTTTAATTAACAACCCATCCGAAGTAAATAAAACACTTTGTAATATAACATGTTTACTTAGAGAAAAGAAAAAATATTATAGGCTATATTAAATACTTGCTTGGTTAGTAACATGGTTAGTAACAACCATATGAAAATTACATAGCTTCAACGAGAGTGCGCTGTCTATGTAATAAAAGTCTATGGTAACAACAAAAAAAAGATGACCAAGTTGCCAGATTATTCTTTACATGATAAATAGTAGCTAAATAAAAAAAATGCTCCATAAAAATAATGAATAAGCAATATTTTCTTCAACAGTAGTCAATAGAATTCTGAATATATAGTCCAAATTTCAGGTCTTTCCGAAAATTGGTTTGGTCCCACTATTCATTTGAAAAAGGGTCAAATTTCAAAAAAAAATTTAACCGTTATAGACTCAAAAAAACGCTAGAAGTTGATTTTTTTTCACCTAGAAAAAAGCTATATAAATTGAAATTTCAGGAGAATCGGCTGAAAATTAAATATTAAAAAAAAAAAAAATTGGACCATTCCCTTTAGGTCTGATGATCGGAGCAGGTCTTAACGTTATTCGATCGAGTTGAAACTTTGACAATTTTTGTTACAACAATTTGCAACTTTTTAGGTATTCCCGTCAAAGAAATTCAGGGATCTATTTCTTGCGACCACACTAAAATATATATAAATATTAGAAAAACAATATACTTTCACTATTTCATCTATTAGTCTATTGTATATATTTTCATCTATAGTTTAGTTTTCATTCATAATGGAGAAATTACATTAAATTCTTCATCATAAGTTCAAAGGGTTGTTTTTTACCAAAAGTATTTTGCCATTTTTTCAATGTGGTATCACTAACACGCTGCCACTTCGGACGCTGTAATCTTCAGGCATTTAACTTTAAACTTTTTCAACAGCATCTGAAAACAGTGTGGTGTTTTAAAATATTTCAAAGTGTAATTAGTTTTATATTTTCTCGTAAAACAGAGAGTTCAAGTCAATTTCGTGGATGAGTTTAGGTATTTTTCATTTTACTTAAATTTTTCTGCCATAATCTTACAAATAAATCTCTTACTTTACTTCTACCGTTTGTTGGTATGTGCTTGAGGTGATATGCTAAATTAACTATTTTCAAGTGTTTACTTTTTAAAGGCAGATTGGCCATCTTCAAATATTTATATTTTTGATTATTTTTTTTCCTTTACAGATCATCACCATTGATGGGCAGAGCCCTTTTCAAGGAAGGGGCATATAAAAGAGAAAGGAAGAAGAGAACCCACTTAGCGCACTTCTTTCAAGTTGGCACAGACGTAAGCCTTGAAGCGAGGAAGATTAAATGTAGGAGGAAAAATAGATGATGGTAAAGAGTTCCACAGAACAGAGGTGGCAGGAAAGAAGGAGGCACCAAAACGGACAAGCCTAGGGTTTCCATCATTCACACAAAATTCGTGCCAAAGTAGGGCACCCCTTGTGTAATGTGGGCGACGCATTAGTGGTGAAATGCGGGAGGTCAATTCCCGCGATCACCTGCCATTGTAGTACCTATAGAAAAGAGATTGCTCTCCAACGTCACGTTGCAAAGATACAGTGTCCAGAGAGTTTGAAAGTAGAGGACAGTTTATTAATATTTTAGCCTTGGACTCAACCTTATCAGAAGAGAGGAGAAACCGGAGCCTCCCCAAATGTGAGAACAATACTCCATACAGCAAGGACGAATAAGACCCTTATGATTGGAGTAACTGCTCAGAAGAGAAAAATTCTCGCAACCTGAAAAGTAATCTCAGCTTCTTAGAGGCCGCCTTAGCAACCTTTGTGATATTTATTGCTTATGTTAAGACCAATAATGTTAATGTTATTTACAGGTGAGACGAGAGAGCCATCGAAGAAGATGGGAAAGTTGGGAGTTATTTTTGAGAGGGAGATGTGAAGAAGCTGAGTTTTTAAAGAGTTGAATTTGACAAGGTTGCTATGACCCTTCCGGGAAATCCCATCCAGATCGGCAAGAATAGAATCGGAAAGTTGAAGACGAGAAGCAACTCTAGAAACAAAAGAGGGAGCAGATTTGAAATGAATAGAAGAATGTAGAGTTGAGTCATTAGCATAAGAGTGAACAGAGTTAGAAGTGCAGTTGAGAAGATCGCTAATGAAAAGTAAGAATAAAGTTGGAGATAAAACAGAACCCTGAGGAACAATTGACAGGAAAGGAAGAAGAGGTCGCTTCATTTACAAATGCCGAAATGGAACGATCTGAGAGAAAACTAGAAAAGAGTAAGCAAAGAGAAGGAGGAAACCCAAAGGAATGGAGCTTAAAGAGCAGCGAAACATGCTATACCCCGTAAAAAGCTTATTTAAAATATGTCAAAGTAGGCCATCCACATTTTCAAAAATTCAGTCATTCTTTAGTATATAAGCCAATTTCAAACTTCCAGTTTTATAATGGCCTAGTAAGTCATTTGCAGTTTTCAACATTTTTGTAATTTTTTTGCCATTTAGGTCCACTTCAAAATTTCAAAGCATTCCACTTTCATTTGTGTTTTGACCAAGTAAGTTAAACCTCAAAAATTCAAAATTTTAAAATTTTATTTTAAGCTATATAAGCCCTTTTCAAATTTTCAAAGTTTTGATTAATCTTGGATGAATATGCTAACTTCAAATTTCAAAATTCCTACTTTTGGCCACTTAGGCAGTTTTCAAAATATAAAAAATTTCAGTCTTGCCAAATAAGCCAACTTCTCAAACATAAATTTTAAATATGAAATGATATAGCTTAAATAGATAAAATTTATCAAAATATTAAAAAAAAAAAAAAAAATAGTGAAGCTGGCTTATTTGGCCAAGACTGAAATTTGTAAAATAGTGGTTGTAATCCAATATAAAAACTCTGAGTTTGAGCTTTTATTTAAAGACCTGAAAGAGAAGGGTCATGATAAGTTAACAATTAAAAAATATGATAAAGACTTACTATGAATTTATTCAAAGTTTTGTTGCCTTTGTAGTTCTTGCTTATACGAATCCCATATAATTAAGAACGTTACGAGTTATATATTTGAGTAGAAGGCAATGAAAATGATAGATAGAAAGATTTTTGAAAAAAAAAGAAATATATAACTCATACCTCTAACTTTGATTTTGAAGACTTGCAATAAACAAGCGAAACTTTTACATTTTTAAAACGTGTTGACTTGACCATGATATTTTAAAAAGTGAAAACGTGTTAGCCAGCGGTTTGTTGAACAACAAAATGTTACATATCGATACAAAAAACAAACCACCGACTCTACAAACTCCAATCAATGAGAACTTAAATATAGATAAAATAATACACTAGATAAATAAGATAAAATATATACACAGATAAATTAGTGAAAGCATATAAAGTTTTTATACCAAAGCTTTTAGTTATTGTCTTAAATTATTAAAAGCGAATGGTTAGTTAATTAAGCTTCGGTTACTCGGGCTATTACTTACATTCCTATAACGTTGCATAGTAGGGTGCCGATATATTTAAAATGTATCGGCATATAGATTATCAATATTTTTTAAAAATATCAAATTGCTTTCGATACTATCGATAAAAAACCTCGATATCGGTTTCAAAAAATATCGTGTATTATAATATATATATATATATATATATATATATATATATATATATATATATATATATATATATATATATATATATATATATATATATATATATATATATATATATATATATATATATATATATATATATATATATAGGCTTAGGTTGTAGATTGTTTCTGACTTTCGATATTTTTTAAATCGATATTTTTTTATGTCGATATTTTATTTTAATCGATACTTTTATACCTCTAATTTTTTTATACCTATAATTTTTTTGCAAACGTTCTTGTGTACGTTAGGCCTCTTTTACCGCAAATTCTTCTTTGGAGTCAGACCAAAGTGTCTTTTATTATATGCAAACTTTAGTCAGATAGAATGTCGCCATCTAACATGTACTTACATGAAAAATGCACACATTTTGTTTAAACTTTATTTTATAAAAGAGCAGAAATTTGTTTCAAATTTCTTGAAGATTTAAAAAGGGGTGGGTGCGGGGGAAATCGCTAATAAAATACTAAGGATAAAATATCGATAAATTGATATATCGGTTTTAAAAATAAATTCGATATTTTTCGATATTATCGTAAAAATATCTATCGATATATATGAGTACTTTTTCAGCATCCCTATAGCCTAGGGTTTCATGTGATTCGGTTCGGTACTTCATAACGCTAATTACGCTATGTGATTCTGTACTTTGATTCTAATTCTCAATTTGCATTGTGTTAAATTTTAAAGAGAAGTTTGATTGAATACATACAATAGTATATTGGAAAGCACCAGATTCAGATGCTAAATTTTAGTTGTTTTTATATCTGAAACTGCCGGAACCTGAAGGCCAAGACTTGATAATACGTCTCTCGTTTGCCTGCTCAACATAACAACCTTGTGTGTTTATATAATACTGTTTGAAAGTTTTATTTTCAGGATTAAGTAATTACACCAAAAATGTAAGTAAAATTTTCTTCATAACTTTTTAAAACTATTTGGAAATGGTCTTAAATGAAGCTTTTTTCTGTTCATCCACAATCTCCCTAAAAATTTAGGGTTAGAATTTAGTTTACCACATTTTGTATTTTCAATATATTGAAAATAGACGAAATATGCTGAAATGTATTACACTTTATGGTAATTGTAAAGTGGACTTTTTAAAAATTTATAAAAAATATTTTTACTTAGAATGGGGAAGTGATTGTTCTTTGACTCTTTTGATTTTGTAAAATTCCAAATACCAGTTTGCTATCTTTGTCCTTAGACCATTTGTTATTTTCTGCAATGTAATGTAATACAAGGTTATCAGTATTCAATAAAGTGGTAATAAATAAAAATGGAACTCAAATTTTTTTTTTTTTTTACTCAGCCTAACTACATGGAGGAAATAATTAAAATATGATGTTTCGGTTTATCAGCAAATGATAAAGGTTTTTATAAGAAAAAAAAATTAAATTTTTTAATATGGTATCCAATATCATTTGTAATTATCTTCTTTAAAGATATATTATTCTTTAACTATCTTTTTTGCAAGTTTGCTAAATTGGATTCAAAACTATATAAATTCAAAAATTATATTTATGTATATAGTAATAAATAAGAATGGAACTGAATTTTTTTTTTCTATGCAGTATACCTACATAGTGGAAAGGATTGTAATATCCTTTGCGATTCATATTACAACCATTTCCTCTAGGTATATATATATATATATATATATATATATATATATAATATATATATATATATATATATATATATTATATAATATATATATATTACTTATTTAGTTTTATTGCTGTACTGCAATAATATTTAAGTTAAAGTAACCTTTTTTGAAATATGCTTATTATTTATACATATTATTATAATACAAGAAGCAAATACAAGGCATTAAACATTTGTTTCATAGGGGGCTTTGCCAGCTGTACTCTCTAACCCGTAAGTGATAGTTGATAAAAAAAAAATAAATATATATATATATATATATATATATATATATATTATATATATATATATATATATATATATATATATATATATATATATATATAGGCTTAGGTAGAGATTGTTTCTGAGTTTCGATATTTTTAAAAATATCAAATATTTTTTTGTCGATATTTTATTCGTAAATCAATATTTTCCTGCCTATAATTAGCCCTAGGCTACTATGTCTTGCAAACGTTCTTGTGTACGTTAGGTCTCTTTTACGGCAAATTCTTGTGTAGGTTAGGCCTCTTTTTACGGGAATTGCCGGTAAAAAGTTCAGGTTATGATGTCGAATTAGGTTCTGCCTAGAAAGACCTAGTACATAGTACCTCGTACCTCTGACAACTCTCTTGTTTACGATAGGCTTCTCCGATATTTTCGATTTTCGATATTTTTTAACAATCGAAACTCAGAAACAATCTCCACCTTTACCATATATATATATATATATATATATATATATATATATATATATATATATATATATATATATATATATATAATATATATATATATATATATATATATATAGTCCCAAGTCTGATTTAGCAACATTGTAAAAAAAGACAGGGAAAGGACAATACATTTCTGAATAGGATAAACAAATATGTGGCAGATAAAATAGTACACTATATTGGAAACAAAAAATCAAATTTTAATCATTTGAATTTTTTTATTATTTTTAATTCAAGTATTTTTATTTTTTTCCTACAGACCCTTTCCTGATAAATCAAAAAAATTTATATTACGATCATTTCCTTTATATAGTTAGACTGAGTAGGAAAAAAAATTGAGAGTTCCATTATTATTTATTACCAATTAAATAGTAGTAGTTAATATACAATATATATTATATATATATTATATATATATGGCTTAGGTGTAGATTGTTTCTGAGTTTCGATATTTTTTTGTCAATATTTTATTTTAATCGATACTATATCCCTAAAAGAATTTAGTTTGCGTTTTATTTACATTGTGGTCGGATGTAGGCTTTTATGTCGCGCCAACGTTCTTGTGTAGGTTAGGCCTCTTTTACATCAACTTCGGTAGTTCAGGTTATGATTAAGTCGAATTAGGTTCTGCTAGAAAAGTAAGTAATAATAATTGTGTGTATGTCTAGTAGTACCTTTTACTCTCTTGTTTACGATAGGCTTCTCCGATATTTTCGATTTTTGATATTTTTTAACAATCGAAACTCAGAAACAATCTACACCTTTACCTATTATATATATATATATATATATATATATATATATATATATATATATATATATATATATATATATATATATATATATATATATATATATATGGATACGGGGACTGACTGTAGCCTGGGTCTCCCAAATTTGGCTGGGGCTTGGGCTCTAGCCAAAGTTGCCTAAAATTTGTAAAGAGGTCAAAACACTAAAATTTTAGGTTAAGAAAATTAGATATAAATTTAATTGTGGTTTATATAATTTTAAGGAAGGAGTAGAATAGCCAACATTCACTTAAATTAATGTTTATATGCATTTTCTCTGAAAAAAAATTCAGAAAAGTACAGATTTTTTATAATAAAAGTTTAAAAAAAGTATAAAAATTTTTTAATTATTTTTTTCTGATTCACAATAATGATTTAACAGGTTTACCTAGGTAAGACCCTAAGGTAAAGTTTGAAAAAATGTAAGATATAAAATTATCAATATAATCTCTATTTATATATATTGTTATTTTATTGCTATGTATCAAACATAATTTCAAAATTATTTTGTTTATACTTTCAGTCAATATGGCTAAAAGATAAACTTCAGCAGTATGGGAGTACTTTACAATGTTTCAGGATAGGCTCAAAATAGCTAAACTTTACATGTGCAAGCGGGCAATTAGGAGAGGATCTCTGGGTGTCTCAAGTAAAAAAATTTCAACCAAATCTTTATGGAAGTATCTAAAATCAAAATACAAAGGTGAACATTCATTAGCAGAAAATGAGTGGTTAAAAGAAACAGAAAAAAAAGGGAAAAAAATCTTAATTTTCTTATATTTTGTTTGAAAATTTTGTTATTATTTGACTGATTGAGCCAAAATTTTTAGGGTATATGCATTTTTTCCTAAAGTTCTGAGTTGATTTTGAGCATTTTACTAAGCCAATAACAGTTTGAAAGTTATTTGGACCCAAAGTTGGAAAAAAATAAATAGCGGGGTCAAACCACTGGTCCACATGAGCTGAAAATTTACCTGAATAATCTTGGCCCCAATTTCTTGCATTAGTAGGAACAGATTTTTTATATCATGTCTAGAAAAAAAGGTATAAGCACTAGAAATTTTTTTTGCAGAAATCGTACTCTTCCGGAGAGAAAAATTATTTTAAAAAAACGCTACCTCCTAATTTTTTATTTTTAGATATTGTTTAGAGAAGATGGACAGGGCTACAACTTTTATTTTGTTAAATGCTATTTGAAGTAAGATATAGCCTCTCAAACTTTGGGAATTTTTGAAATTTGGTCAAAAATGGACCTTTTTGAGAGGCTATATCTCGAAACCTATGAATCACATCAAATAAAGTATGGAGAGGAATTTGTAGCCCCATTCCTCCTCTATACACCCACCAAAAAAAAGAAATATTATAGTTGTAGTTTTTTTAAAAATTTGTTTTGTCTGAAAAGGGATTTTTTTTTTTTTTTTTTTTTTTAATTTTTCTATAGTTGGTCAGTTTTGGGCTTATAATAATTTTTTTAATAACTTTGGGAACAAAAGTCTGTTAAAAATGTAGCCCATAGAATTCTGAATATACAGGCAAATTTCAGGTCATTCCGAAAAGTGGTTTGTCCCCACCATTCATTTGAAAAAGGGTCAAATTTCCCCCCAAAAAAAAAACTATAAACAGTTATACTCAGAAAAAAAAATGCTAGAAATGGACTTTTTTCACCAGGAAAAAGCTATATACACTGAAAATTTCAGGAAAACCTGTTGAAAATAAAAAATTAAAAATTTTTTTTTAACCTGTTTTCCCGGATTTTTTAGCTGGAGTTTCCAGGGCTGGGACCCCAGTCGGTTCATATATATATATATATATATATATATATATATATATATATATATATATATATATATATATATATATATATATATATATATATATATATATATATATATATATATATATATATATATATATATATATATATATATATATATATATATATATATATATATGGTTGTGTGCATGAATGAATGTCCTATTAAAAATTAGCATTTGATGCAAATTTAAATGAAAATCTGGAAATTTTAGCTGAATAGTAAAAACTGGAAATCTGGTATTCATTTTTCAAAATTGCATTTTCTATCTAGCAAATTTGATACGTGGTTGATCCCTAGTAGTTTCCATAGATTTAAAATATATTTTGTTTTATTTATTTTTTATGTAAGAAAAAGTTATGTGTAATTGCAGCCTATAACTGAAGTAGTTAAAGACTCTTTAATATGGAACAATTGGCATGTCTGCTTTCATCAATTTCCAAAACAATTTCATCTTCAGATTTGGCATTTTGATATTAACTTTGGATTTTAAAAATTTAATTATTTTTATGTTAAACAAAAGTGATCTATTTTGTTTCTAAAGACTTTCTTTGATTTGTTTACATTTATTTTGTGTTGTAGTTTCCACAAATTTAATATTAATTCCATGTTTATTTTGAACTCATGAAGTACTAATACAAAATTTACTGTATAATCTTATTAAATTGGTATTGGTGAAAATGTTTTAACAACTATTTTCAGTTTTTATATTTGTGCTTAATTGTGCTTGAATAAATTAACTTTAAATTACAAATTTTAAAACATTATTAAACTTTCAGGGGTGTTAAAAGTCGCAGTCAATCAGCTTCTTCAAGTGAATCTGAAAAAGAAAATAGGAAGAGTAGAGATAAGGAAAAGAAGACCCATAGAAAAACTTCAAAATCATCAAGTAGTGATAGTGATAGTTCAAGCAGAAGGTAAATTTTTATTAGTGAACTTTTAAATCAGTATTTATATATTAACCCTAGAATGAGAAAGTTCCTTGAACCGTTAATTTAATTGATAGTGGTTAAATAGTAATTTTGGGACAAAGGATGGAATGCTGGAATCTTATCCTAATGAATTTTTTTCCATATATATTCAGTCAGAGAATGTTTTCAGTATATATATATATACCATATATCTTGTTCATCATCATAGTTAAACTAAAAGCTTACGGAATCAACCTAATTTAATGAGTCATTAGTCAACAAACTTTTTTCTGTTACAACCATGATGTGAATCATTTATAGAGATGTTTCATAAAATCTTCAACTAGTCAATTTTCAAGTTATAATATTCCTGCTAAGAACATCTTTCATTATATTAGGAGGTCAAGTACTTAATTTTATTAATCATTTACCCTCCATTTAAAAACTAGATTGGTTTCTCTATCATTCTCTCCTTTTAAAAATAAGTATATTTGTCCTCAAATTACAGTAAGAGCCTCTATTCTACTGTTTTCCAAAACACTTGTTTAAGAACATAGAAATAAGAAACCTAAAAAAAATAAGATTCTGCTATTTATATCATCAGTAACTGCAGGCTTATTGTAAACAATATGTTCAACTAGAGCTTTAATCTCATCAACATCAATATTGCAAAATACTAAACTATCTTTACTCTGCACTCTTTTGTAACTTTAAAAATTGTTCGTCTGTAAACACTGATGCAAAGTATGAGTTATAAAAATTGATTAATTCTTCATCAGAACTAATCACTTTATTGTTTATCTTCATAGAATCATTCTTTCTATTATTTTAATTGAACTTAAAAAAAAAAAAAATAAAACTAAAGAATTTTTTCAGATTTTTATTATTATTGTCAATGGACTAATTTCTGATTAACTTAGATCTTATTGCCTGATTTAGTTCATAACTTATTTTCATGTTTCCAAATCTATTATACTGTTAGTTTCTTTGAACAACTTATCCCTAAATTTTATCTCTTACCTCCTTAATCCCCCTGTTGAGTTTTCTGTTCTTTGCCTTGGCTGAAAAGTACTGACTTAATTTTATTCAAGATTTACTTAATTATTTCTCACATTTGAAAAGAATTTTGATTCATAAATTTCTTATTGCCGTTATACCCTTCCGCTATTAGCTGAACTCTTTATCCAAACCCTTCTCTATAATTCCATCTTAGGCAGTTCCGGAGATATTCCTCCTCCTCCAACCACTTCAACTCAGTTATTCTAAGTATTGCAATTTCTTCCAAGGACATTATCTTTGCTCTTTCAGAACTTAACACTAAGAATGAAAATGATCCTAGTGGTACACTCCTGTGGTTCTCAAAATTTGTATTTCTGAGCTTGCACCTTTCCATGGTAAACTTATTTCTTCTTAATCTTTCTACTTTTGACTTTCCCTTCTTGCTACTGAAATGTTTGCTCATTCTGCCTGTACCAAAAAGATGAAACCCTTCTCTACTCTATAACTATCATTCAATTTCTTAAACCTTCATTTTATTTTCTATTCTTAAGAGAGATTTGGAAACATCTCAAACTGTTCTATCTTATCTATAATCAGTAATATGATTTTTGTAAGGAACACTTCACTGATGATTTTCCTTCTCTTCTCTCTCACTCATAGTTCTCTGCTCTTCTGCATTTCAGCGAACTTTTTTGCTGTGGCGCTAGACATACTGAAGGCCTTCAGTAGGGGCTGTTGCAAAGCTTTGATTTCTAAACTTCCCTTTTTTGGTATTTATCCTTCCCTCTGTGGCCTTCTCTATGATTACCTTTTCGATAGCTCAACAGCTAATATAGATTGTCACCATTCATCCTTTAAATCTGTAAATAGTGGTGTCCTCTCTCTGTAACTTCATCACCTATCCACTCCTATGCTAATGACTCCACCCTACATTACTCCTTTTATTTTGAAAGGTGTCCCACACAGCATTAATTAATGCTAGGAGGTTGGCCCTGTTGCATCTGATCTTTCTCATATTTCTAATTGTGGTAAAGAAAATGGTTGCTTTCAATGGGTCAAAAACTTTCTTCTTCTATCTTTCCACTCAAGACAACCTTACACATTGACCATCTTCAAAAACACAATTCAAACCTTTGTCTGTTCTTTATATTTGTTATTTCCTTTCTCGTAATCTTTCTTGGAAGGATCACACTACTTTTTATTCTAAACAAGCTTGTACAAGGTTGGGTGTTCTGAGGTGCCTTCAGAAATTCTTCACCTCACCTTAGTTGATTGCTCTTTATAGAGGTGTTGTTTACCCCTGAATGGAGAATGCTTTATACCTTAAGGGTGGTTGCACTCATATAGGCCTACTACAAAAGATAGAATCAAGGGCTTTTCATCTTATTAACTCTTTCACTCTTACTAACTTTCTAGTTTCTTTCTGTTCTTCAAATAGTTGCGTCACTCTCCCTATACCATTGCTATTACATTGGACTCTGAGCTTATGAACTCTCACATTGCATACCTTCCCCTCTGAAAAGGACTTGTGCAAACATGTCTTCTTTTCTCTATTCAACTCTCTGACCCTCAGACTTAACCTCTATGCCCAATCTTTCATGTACTACACCAATAAAGTCTGGTTCCCATACTTCTTTTATATTCCTTTTACCAACTCATAATGTTGACTTTTATTTCAAACGCTGATTATTGGGTACATTTCACACAAATCAATTGACCATGATTCTGATATATCTCCCATACTATATCTATGGTGGAATATATATATACCCGTGGACTTATATATATATATATATATATATAATATATATATATATATATATATATATATATATATATATATTAAGAACAATAATTTAATTTCGTAATTTGATATTCTATAATCTATATTCTATTATTTTTTCTTTTACATTCTTTTTAATTAAGCCATATATTTTTTTGTGTACCCCCAATTGATAGCAGGCGTACCCCCAGGGGTATTACCCCAGGTTGGGAAGTACTACACCAATAAAGTCTGGGACATACTTCTTTTATATATTTTTCCAACTTACTTTGACTTGCACATCTTCAAACGCTGATTATTGGGACATTTCAACAATTAATTGACCATGATTCTGATATTCCCCCAACTCTGGTCTCTGGTGGAAATTAGTAGACCCGTGGACTTTGTTCACCATAAATATATATATATATATATATATATATATATATATATATATATATATATATATATATATATATATATATATATATATATATATATATATATATATATATATATATATATATATATATATATATATATTGTTTACTTAATGTCATTCATTAGCAAAAACTGGCTGCAAAGAATTGGATTATATATAACTACTTTTATATTTGCTTTCAATTAAGATGAGAAAATTTTACTGGGACTTGCATAGGCACCAGTAGCTCCCCTGTTGCCACTCTTTTGATATATATATATATATATATATATATATATATATATATATATATATATATATATATATATATATATATATATATATATATATATATATATATATATATATATAGCGATACCAAAATATACCGATATATATATATATATATATATATATACCGATATACTCCTATACAAATTTTTTGCCGATATATATATATATCGGAAAATATGCCGATACTTGCCGATACCGATACTTCATCCATCCCTAATATATATATATGGTGGAACAATTAATCATCATCATCATATTTTTTTCTCCATTGTCATGTTCTCTTCCTCCTTTTTCTACTCATGCAACATACTTTTCTACACAGTCTCATCCCTTTTTAGTCCAACTTCCTCATTCCAAACTTGAATACTGTGCTCAATCTTATATTCTCCATTGGTAAATTCTTGAGCATACTCCCTTTATTCTTTATTTTCTCAATTTCTTTTGACTTTTATACTTTCAAACTCTGTGTACCAGGACATGTTACCTTTTCAATTTGCCCTTGATTTTTGATTCCCCTACACTCATATGTAATTTGGTATGCCTTGGGCCTTATATATATATATATATATATATATATATATATATATATATATATATATATATATATATATATATATATATATATATATATATATATATATATATATATATATATATATATATATATATATAGCTCATCTGCATCATCTGCAAGTTCAGGAAGCTCTTCCAGCAGTAGTAGTTCATCACGATCATCATCATCATCCTCCTCCTCTTCATCTCATTCCCGTTCAAAGGACAAAGATGGAAAAAGGAAGTAAGTAATGGCGTATATATATATATATATATATATATATATATATATATATATATATATATATATATATATATATATATATATATATATATATATATATATATATATATATATATATATATATATATATATATATATATATATATATAACTATTTTTTTTTACAATGAAGAGATTCAACAGTCTATTTAATTATCTTGTATTTTTTGCGATAAAGCATTATGCACTAATCTTTGATAGGAAGTAAATAAAAAAAAAAAGTTTTACTAAGATGCAATGAGTTCTATCTGTTCTCTAATTATTTCCCAGAGATATTAAGAATAACATGGCCTTTTCTACTTTACCCTTTATACATTTAACATTTAAATT
The DNA here is from genome assembly GCA_009176605.1 of Armadillidium nasatum. Classification (NCBI taxonomy): domain Eukaryota; kingdom Metazoa; phylum Arthropoda; class Malacostraca; order Isopoda; family Armadillidiidae; genus Armadillidium; species Armadillidium nasatum. The sequence goes on along the minus strand of SEYY01005960.1, from coordinate 2,701 downwards.
CCATGTTAACCATTGGCCAAAATATACATTAATACATTTGTGTGAAGCTGTATTTTTTATTGCTTCTTTCCTTACATGGTTAATTGAAATAGAACACTTAGTGTGTGTCGTATAAAGATGACACAATTGGTTTTGTTAACTGAAAATTTAAACCACAGGTCTCAGACCATTTCAATATTGAATATAGAGTTCTTGAATTGTTTCAAAAGTCAACTTCAGTTTTGCAATAAAAAACTAAAAATAAATAATCAACTGCTTTTATATGGAAAAATATTTGTATCTGTGAATGACATTCCTGAAAAAGATCATTTATTTTAAGATGCTACCTTGAGAGAATCTACATTCCATTTTTATAATCTTTGATGTAGCTTGTTCTAACCATAACTACTTGTATATTCCTATTTTTGCTAATCAAACGGTTTAAGATAGAAATCCGTTAAATTAAGTTCTTGAATGTATATGTTAGATTATTTATTTCATTATTAATTTTTGTAGTTAAGTAGTATTTAATATATGTGTTTTCTAATCTCCTATTATGATTTAATTAAAATCATAATAGGATTATATTTTATATTTTGGAATATGTGTTTTATATTATTATCCTTTTGGTATTTTGCATTTATTATATAAAAATTATATCTTGTTCAATAATTTATTATATTTGCAAGTACCTAGACTTGAGCTTAGATTCATTTGGACTCTGGCTATATATATATATATATATATATATATATATATATATATATATATATATATATATATATATATATATATATATATATATATATATATATATATATATATATATATATATATATATATATATATATATATATATATTAAAATAAAGATGATGAGTTTTTGTAAAAATTATGATTTTTACTGATATTTTCTGATTATTTCTTTAATTTTAACATAGCCAACTTTTTTTTGTTTTTTTTTCCATGTGTAAACTTAATGTCTTATTAGTATCATTATCTTTTGACTTATTGTTCTACTTTAAAGATATTTGCAAGCTATTTTATGTATTTATCATACTTCTTAGATGCATAGTTTTCTTACTGTATTCATAGATTTTTTTTATGTGCAAGTAATTTTGAACTTTGGTTGAATATCAGTTAAGATCATTGATATTATGAGATTTTTTCAACTATCTACTTTCCTAGTTGTCACCTTTTCAATTGTAAGCTTTTTTTTCTTCATAAGAGACACCAAACAGTTACAATAGGCACTCATCTCTTCTGTCAGGCTTTAAGGTTAATTGTTATATGACCATTACTCTTCTCTGAGAATTATTTCCATTTATTTAAACTGCAAACTCCTTAACTTTGTTTTTCTTTGGACATTTGACTTGGAAAGGAGTTAGCTTTCTATTCCGTGATACTGATTCTAAGCAGAAGGATTTACAGGATTGCTGTTATTTTTTTCCTCTTCTTTGAAAAGGAGGTTACTGTTAGATATTCTTAGGAAGCCTTTTGATATATATCTGATTCATAAAAATTAATGAAATAATTGGGTTCAGTAGCGTTTTCTTTGTAAAATTTCACCTCTAACACAATCTGTTGTACAATACAACAAGGGATATAAAATTAAAAAGTTATTGAAAAAAAAATTTGATTTATTAAAAAAGGAAAAACAAATTTACTAGAACTCTGTTGCTAACTAATATCTTCATTTATTTTCCTAACATTTTGAATCTAATGTTAATGTTACAGTTTTTTCTGCGTTCACCATTAATTGATTTGGATTAATGTTTCTTTCAGTTAGTTTCGGTTTAACATTAGTTTCCACTGTGTATGACCGTTGTAGCATTTTTGTAGATAGGATCTACAGTTGATTGTTTTTCAATATACAAGAGATTTGCGAACTGATAAAAGAGACCTCTAGTGCTAAATGTAGCGGTGTGTTGAATAGGTATAGCCTACATCATCGTAGTGTTTATATGTAAAGCTTTAACTAGGAAATGTACTATGTCTAATCATTAATAAAATCATATTATTATTATTCCCCTCTTCTTTATCAGATTTACATTTTTTTTTTCGTAATATAGACTTGGTTTTTATCTTGATTATGTTGGCCTGAAATTATTAAGAAATTTTAATTTCCATTTATTTTGAGAGATATTAATTTTTATATATTGCTTTTAAAAGTTTTATTTATTTTATTTATTTTTTATTTTTTTTTATCTTCTAGAGAAGAAAAAACTGAGAAGGCTGTCGTTCCAAAGTGAGTATATTTGTTATATATTTTAAGTCAATTTAAATTTCTTTTTCACTTATATTTGAAGAATATATTTAAACCTTAAACTTTTCTTTAGATTTGAAATTACCAATTAGATTGAATTGTTCATTAAAATTTCAGCAAAAACAAATTATTGTATTATATATATATATATATATATATATATATATATATATATATATATATATATATATATATATATATATATATATATATATATATATATATATATATATATATATATATATATATATATATATATATATATATATATATATATAATTTTGATAAACAATCACAAGATTTTACATTTTTGGTTATATTTGTACAGAGAGGGGAGCAAGAGTGCAGAAAAAAGTAGAAGTAGAAGCAGAGACAAAAAATTAAAGCCCAAGAAGACTTCTAAATCCAGGTATTGACATAATTTTTAATTACTGTACAGAATTTTTTTTTTTTTTGT
>SEYY01005959.1:10000-15405 GCA_009176605.1 Armadillidium nasatum | reverse complement strand
ATAGTTGAAGAATTAACTGGAATAAGATGAAAATCACAGTGAGGGAAAAAATCATCTGAGATGATTCCACTCATACAGCCCTCCTTCAGGTGAAGTCTAGGGCTTTCCGTCTTATCAACTCTTCTGCTCTCACTAAGTCTCTCCAGTCAATTTCTGCATGTCGAATTCAAGTCTTACTAAGGTCGGCATTAAGAGTAATAGACAGTGGGCACAAATATGTGATCTTGAGGTAAATCTTCATTTTGGGGGCTGTTGGGAACACAAGGTTTGGCCTAAAATGGTTGAGATGAAATTGATTAACAACGTTATCTAAAAGAAACGACGGATAAAAGTTAAAAGTGAAAAACGTCTTAAGATTGAACTTTATAGAAAGATATATATATATATATATATATAATATATAATATATATATAATATATTATATATATATATATATATATATATATTATATATATATATATATATTATATATTATAATATTTATATATATATATATAATATATATAATATATATTTTATATATATATATAGTATATAATTATAAAAAAATATATATTTATATATAATAATATATAAATAATAATAATATAAATAAAATATAATTATAATATATAATAATATATATATTATATATATATATAAATATATAAAAAGAGAGAGAGAGACTAAATGAAATTTCAATCTCAAACTAAAACGACTTCACGAACTATTTTATTTTAATGTGAAAGGAAATATTTATACAGATGAATATTAAAATTCTATAATAAATTTTCTAATAAAATTTTTCATTCTTTTTTTTTACGCTATATATGTTTATATATAATATATAATAATAAGAGTATATATTATATATATATATATATATATATATATATATATATATATATATATATATATATATATATATATATATATATATATATAATATATATATATAAATGGTTGTGTGTTCTCCCACATTCTAAAATTAACTTTTTTTAGCATGTAAATTTTATTAATCTATAATTTGCCTTAAGAACTCCAAGAATAGTTTTACTTGCATTAATTTGCAAATCACAGATCTTTTCATTTAAAATTAGGTAATCTTTACTTATAAAAGAGTCTTTGTTAAAATAACAAGAATTTATTGTACTCATTAAGTAGCTGCGATGTATTTGAGCGAGGAATGATCCATCACGTCTAGGCAAAGACATGCGATTGCAGCTTTTATTATGGCATACATATGTTTATGTCGCCGTATCTTGTAATATTTTGGAACCGTCTGACATTAATATATTGATCACACACATATACCATATATATATATATATATATAATATATATATATATATATATAATATATATATATATATATATTATTATATAATATATATAATATATATATATATATATATATATATATATATATATAATATATATATATAATATATATATATATATATATATATATAAATATATATATATATATATTATATATATTAATTATATATATAATTATTAATATATATATATATATATATATATATATATATATATATATATATATATATATATAATATATATATATACAGTATATATATATATAATATATATATATTTATTATAATATATATATATATATATATATATATATATATATATATAAACTTTAGCTATAATAAAATCGCATGTTCTGCATAGTGATTGAATACTTCTGAAAGTAATTTTTTAAAGTTGCCATGAAAGAAGTGAAAATTAAACTTCTACCCCATAAAAGATAATTTAATAAACATAAAAACGATAATAAAGTTGAGTTTTAAAAAAAAAAAACTTTCGAATGGAATAATAAGAAATAATGAAAAGAAGCTGTGTAAAAAGAAAGGCATGTGAAGAAAGTGGTAAAAAAATAAGAAAAAATGTTTATAATAAGAAAAGGAATAAATAAGAAAGTAATTGATTACGGAAGCAAAGAAAGGGAATGATTTAAAAAAAATAGAACTTACTTTAACTTGATTTTTTTATTTACTTTTTTCACAGTTTATCACCTATTGAATTGTTGTAATTAATTTATAAATAAGTAAATAAATCCCCTGTCAAAATGAACTCATCACACAGCAATTACATATATGATAATCCAAATGGAGTTACAAAAGTAGATTTAAACAATAATACAAAAAATAAATGTAATATGAAATATGCAGCACACATTGTTCAATCCTAGTTTGTAATACCCAAACTGCTGTACAAACTGTTCTCTTTGAGAGTGGATATCAAGCTCCAAAGGATTTCGTAGTCACGTGAGTGTGTGTGAAATTGAAGTGACATTGTTTCAATTTAGCCTAAAGTGCCAGAAGAATAGGCAGAAACACATAGCAATAGAAGATGAACCTCAGATCTGGGCAACCACACCACTGGAAACGAGCCTTTTCAAGAGACAAATAGTTCAGGGATCGAGGGTTTATCAATCGATAGTATATTAAATCCTCCGCAGGTTCTCTGAAACTGGCAGCAACAGTAGAAGACAAGATCAGTGCCCCCCAAGGGCTACTACACACATACACACATATCAGACAGCTCTGCGAGATAGATTCGAAAGGAGCATTCAGTTACGAAATCTGCTCCATTTAATTATACATGTGCCCATTTCCAGTCATACTAATGCACGAGGCTGGAATGACCGCTATACAGCTACTACCTTTCCTCTCCTTATCAAGATACATAGGCTGACCAGATTTCAGTTTACACAGGCCATTAGAAGTTCGATAGTGGCGCAACAGAGTAATATACTGTTACCTGACAGACGTCAGTGAGTGTGGAAAAGTCCAGGAGACAGATTTATCCTTAGCAACATTTCTCCAAGATAATTTTTTGAAGCCGTGCCCTGGCATAAGTTTTGGAAACATATAGGCCTATATATATTTGTTGTTAAATAAGCTGGACAAATGGAGAAGAAAATAATGTGGATAATATCCAAAATAAAAATGTTAGGAATAATTCACTATATGTCTTTCACCCCTTTCATTGGTGATGCATTCTTATTACTCTTTGTCAATGCCAGACCACACACTACTTCTGTTACCCCCTTATTCCCGAAGTGGTAGGAATCTACCTCTTGACCTTACATGAGAAAAATCCGGACAGGAACCCCAGAGATAATGTTTGGGACAAGTTGGTGCAGAGTGTCAGAGCCCAAACACATTCTCCGCTGACATTCAGGGAGCTGGCGGTTTACCTGCAAAAGAAGTAGGACAACATACCGCAAGATGGATCGTTTCATCAATGCTTGAAAATAGGAGACAGCCCCACTATAACTTATAAGTTTCATTACTTTCAGTTTAGTTATTTCTTGTTGATTTAATGCTATATTACAATGTAAATTTTTCATCTTTGTGGTTTTCTTCATTATTTCCCTTGTTTCTCCCAAATTTCCCTAACACATGCAGGACACACCTTCGGCAGCGAAATAATCTTCTGCAATATTTAATAAGAACAAAATGTTACACGCTATTCTACCATGATGTGGTGCATTTTGCCATAAATGAAAATGATACGTTAGTTTTATCTAGAAGTTTATATACATTCACACACACACACATATATATATATATATATATATATATATATATATATATATATATAATATATATATATATATATATATATATATATATATATATATATATATATATATATGTGTGTGTGTGTGTGTGTCAAAATATCCAGACATGGAGATAGAGTTTTTGTTTATACAGAAAATTCCCAGCGAAAAAAAGTTTTAGTGAATTTCTCACAAAAATCATCTTTCCAGCTACCTTTGCGCTTTAGAACTTCTATTTTCTGTACTTCCTGATGAATTTAATTTTTTTGACCTAAAGCTTGCATCAGGTTCATCTGCGAAAATTGTTTTAAGGTTTGTATGGCACGCAAAGTTATTATTTATCCCTCTTGCTTTATGGGGGTGTGGAGTAACAGCATATATATATATATATATATATATATATATATATATATATATAATATATATATATATATATATATATATATATATATATATATATATATATATATATATATATATATATATATATATATATATATATATATATATATATATATATATATATATAATTTCCTTGCCTCTTTTATTTTTTTCCTGACAGCTTCTTTAGCTTTTTTAGCGAGGAAACGGAATTTCGAAGTTCATTTCCTTACGTTAAAATTCCTTGAGGCAAAATGCAAAAACTCTACGAATTTATTTTTGAATTTTATAAAATTTGTTTTTCTTTTTTAAAGCCTTAAAGGCCAATTCTTCGCTTCATTTTTGTTGATAAAATTTTCTTGATTCTAAAATTAAATTTGGGAAACTGTCATTGCGGAAATGTTAACCGTTTATGATTGTCCTAAGGATATAATCTTGTTGCAAAAATTTATACAAATGTGTCGCGAAATGTTAATATATATATATATATATATATATATATATATATATATATATATATATATATATATATATATATATATATATATATATATATATATATATATATATATATATATATATATATATATATATATATATATATATATATTATATATATATATATATATATATATATATATATATATATATATATATATATATATATATATATATATATATATATATATATATTATATATATATATATATATATATATTTTTTTTTTTTTTTTTTTTTATTCTCTTGGTGGGCAAAGCAGAGGCCTACCATTGTTCCACCAGAGTTGGGAGGAAGTCGGAAACATGGTCAAATAAAGGCCGACATGACCTGATACACGGCGTTTAAAGGTCTTAAGTCATAGGTAGTTGGGAAAATAGATGAAGGAAGTGTGTTCCAGACTTTACCAGTAGAGTAAATGTAAGATTGAGCATATATATATATATATATATATATATATATATATATATATATATATATATATATATATATATATATATATATATATATATATATATATATATATATATATATATATATATATATATATATATATATATATATATATATATATATATATATATATATATATATATATATATATATATATATATATATATATATATATATATATATATATATATATATATATATATATATATATATATATATATATATATATATATATATATATATATATATATATATATAATATATATATATATATATATATATATATATATATATATATATATAAATATATTTTGCGTACTTATTCAAAAAAAAAATGAAAGTTTTTTTTTTTTTTGAATAAATGAAAAAAAATAAAATTTAAATTTTCAGATCTATTTAAAGATTAGAGCTAATTTAATTGATAAAGAATAACAATGCATGCAGTGATACCAGTTGAAAATTATCAAAAATTAATTGTAAGGCTTATGATTACAT
>SEYY01005959.1:5000-7500 GCA_009176605.1 Armadillidium nasatum | reverse complement strand
GAGTAGAACCAGTCTTAGAAATTTGGAATCTCTGACAGATTATCAAAGATGTTGTCCCATATATAAGAGGATTTTAGGGTAGAAGTGTTTAACAGTAGGTGAGATAACAGGGAAAAATTAAGTTGGATTGAGTAAAAAGTTATATAAAGTTAATATGGATAACGTAAAAAGTTATAAAAAGTTTTCAGTTTCAAAAATTTTCAGAGAGTTTTGAAATTTTTGCAAGATTTAATGATTTTACATATTGCTTATAACTTTTCCTATATTTTATTATTATTTATTTATTATTATTATTATTATTATTATTATTATTATTATTATTATTATTATTATTATTATTATTATTATTATTATTATTATTATTATTATTATTATTATTATTATTATTATTATTATTATTATTATTATCATATTTTTATTATTATTATTACTATGATTATTATTATTATTATTATAAAAGCAATTTGCAAAATTGCTTAAATAAAGCTATTTTAATGATCTGACACTTTCCAGTTTGACTGATAAAAAGGGTTAAGCTCTCCCCTCTCAAATATATTAATATTTTTGTAAAATAATTGATTATACTTTTGAATTATTATTATTTTCTAATCTTATTTTAAGTCTTTCATAATTTTAATATTAATATATTTAATTATTTTTTATAATTAATTATTATAATCAATTATAATGAATTATAATAATTAATATAATTAATTATTTTTTTATTCTGAATTATCATTCCTTTATTGATACTTGCTCTAGATTTTTTAAATATCAATTATTTTAGTAGTAATTTTTTTGATTAATTAATATTAAAATTATTATCAGTAATTATATTTTTGAATTTCTATTCCTATAAATGTTTCTTTTGAATATTTTAACATTAAAATAATATTAATTTTCTTTTTATTATTCTTTTTTACATTTTCTTAAATGTTAAGTAATTATCAGAACTTTCAAAGATTATTTTAGTATTATTATTTTTAATTATATTTTTGAGTGTTATTACCTTTGGGAAATTCCTCTGTATATTAATATTAATAACATTTTAACTGCGTTTTTAATTTATTATAAATTTCATTAAATTCCCATTACTTAATATTATCATTACATTAATTTAATTTTTTTATCATAAGTTCAATATACAATTTTGATTTTAATTTAATATTATTATTATTATTATTATTAATTATATTTATGCACTCTATTGAATTATAAGAAATTACTGTTATATTAACTATATTTTCAATCTGGCCTATTTTTTCAACTAACTTCAATAATAATTTTTAAATAACTTTACTGTTAATTAAACTGTCTATATTCCTTTAGTTTCAAGATAATTTCTTTAACAGTGTTAAAGTTATCGAAAGTAAATTAAATTAAATTAAATTAAATTAAATTGTCTATATTTCTTTAGTTTCAAGATATTTCTTTTACAATGTTAAAGTTATCGAAATTAAATTAAATTAAATTAAATTAAATTAAATTTTTTTTTTTTTTTTTTTTTTTTTTTTTTTTTTAGTTTCAAAATATTTCTTTAGCAGTGTTAAAGTTATCGAAAGAAAATTAAATTATATTAAATTTAATTAAAGTAAATTAAAATTGTCTATATTCCTTTAGTTTCATAATATTTCTTTAGCAGTGTGAAAGTTATAAATTATATTATATTAAATTAAATTAAATTAAAATTAAATAAAATTAAACCAAATTAAATTGTTTATATTCCTTTACTTTCAAAATATTTCTTTAGCAGTGTTAAAGTTATCGAAAGAAAATTAAATTATATTAAAATTAAATTAAATTAAATTTAAACCAAATTAAATTGTCTATATTCCTTTAGTTTCAAGATATTTCTTTTTGCAGTGTTAAAGTTATCGAAAGTAAAAGGGAAGAAATTCAAGTTTATAACTGCTCATCTACTGTAGTTCAAAGAACAAACTTCGAAGTTATTTTGAACATTTTTCAGGAACAAAATTGTTTCAAACTTTGACATTTTGAAATAAGTTTTTATGGCCTTTAAGTATGCAATAAAATGAAGAAAACAAGAAAATAGAATGGAGATATATATATATATATATATATATATATATATATATATATATATATATATATATATATATATATAATATATATATATATATATATATATATATATATATATATATATATATATATATATATATATATATATATATATATATATATATATATATATATATATATATATATATATATATATATATATATATATATATATATATATATATATATATATATATATATATATATATATATATATATATATATATATATATATATATCTGATGAAAGATCAAAGATTTTGAGTATTTGAAAATAATTATTTTTAATCTGTCCAATTCAAAGATTTGAAAATATTCATATTTTAGTTAAATGTGTTACTTTTAAAATGGAAGTATAAATTTAATATATGAGTGTGGAAATAAGGTGAAATTTTTTTTTAAAAATGAAAATGATCCAG
>SEYY01005958.1:15000-42500 GCA_009176605.1 Armadillidium nasatum | reverse complement strand
TCCCCTATCTACATCGGATCTACGTACCTTGCCAACCATTCTGTTCTCTTTCATTCTTCACATATGTCCAAACCATTTTAGCACATCCTCCTCCTCTCTATCAATTACACCCTTCTTCCATTTACACATCTCCCTTATTCTTTCATTTCTAATCCTATCAATCCTTCTCAATTTATATATCGCTCTCAAATCTTTCATCTCAAAGACATTGAAACTTTTTCTCGACCGAGCACTTATCGTCTATGTTTCACACACATACAATACAGAAGGTGAACACATACATTCAAACATTCTTATCTTTATTTCTTTCGAAATTTTTCCTTTCTTCCATACTTTTCTTAGGCCCCCCAATACTTTCATTCCTTCTACCACTCTGTTCTTTATTCCTTTTTCCGTCCCACCCTTACCTTCCACCCAACATTACTAGATATTTGAATTCATTCACCTCCTCAAGTTTCCATTCTCACACTTCTACAAACCAATTCCTCCCTCCACATTTCCTCATCCCCACCTCCAATCCTCATAACTTTATTCTTCGCTGGATTGAATTTCAATCTCGTGTTTGCACATTTCCCTTCAAACTCTCTCACAAGTATTCTCATCTTTTCTCCAGATTCTGCCACCAACACATGCCGCATCATCTGCAAAAAGTAAAACATTCACTTCACATTCACCCTCCATATTTCTCAACGTAATACTCTCTTCCCTTCTCTCTCCATTTTTCTAAGTAAACCATTCATCAATAGATTAAATAACATGGAGATATTACAAACCCCTGTCTCAATCCCACTCCTATGCTAAACCAATCCGATAGTTCTCTCTTCACCCTCACTCTTGATCTACAATTCGCATATATATATATATATATATATATATATATATATATATATATATATATATATATATATATATATATATATATATATATATATATATATATATATATATATATATATATATATATATATATATATATATTAGTGATGGATCGGATGTCATATTTTCTAATTTGCGGATGCGGATGCGGATGCGGATGTCGAATTTTGGAGAAGTGCGGATGCGGATGCGGATGTTGAATTTTTGAAAGTGCGGATGCGGATGCGGATGTTGAATTTCCGAAAGTGCGGATGCGGATGCGGATGCGGATGTTGAATTTTCGAAAATGCGGATGCGGATGCGGATGCGGATGTTGATTTTTGTGCGGATGTTCCGCATCCGCGCATGCGGATGCGGATGCGGATGCCATCACTAATATATATATATATATATATATATATATATATATATATATATATATATATATATATATATATATATATATATATATATATATATATATATATATATATATATATATATATATATATATATATATATATATTATATATATATATACATATAAATATATAATATTTTAAAGATATATTTTCCATTTTTTTTTTAAAAATATTATATATATATATATATATATATATATATATATATATATATATATATATATATATATATATATATATATATATATATATATATATATATATATATATATATATATATATATATATATATATATATATATATATATATATATATATATATATATATATATATAGGTTCAAGCTCATTTGACAGAACAATTTCTGAAAAAAAATGGAAAAAATTTTTAAAAAATATATAAATATAAATAAATATATATTATTTAATTATTATATTTAAGTAAACTCCATGTAGCCTCTATATTTTGGGTGAAAGGTGCAGTTTGAGGATCCACAAAATTTTTACTGGGGTTCAAAGTAAGATGTTAAAAAAAATGGTTTTTTCGATAATTTTTGGGCAAAAATACTTAAATTGGGCATTATACCCAGCATATGTCTAAAGTTACAAAATTACAAAAATTCTACGAGTCCTTTTTAATCAAAAATAGACGTAATTTTAACAGAGATAAAGGCAGTTACAATATCGACAACATAATCAATCACTACATGAAAGAATCGACCTCATGCAGAAACATTAACTACAAAGTGGAAAAATGGAGCAAAACAAACAGAAACGAAAACCAACCAACACAAGACTGAAATCGGGAAGATAATTATTAGAACAGGAGAAAATCCCACGAAAGCTTGGTTTAGAATATAGAGTACATAAGTTTTAAATAAATAATAAATGTGAAACTATAAGTGGCTTCTAATTTCAAAAAGTAATTTTAGGGATAAAATAAAAAACTAAATAAATATATAAAGTGTGTTCAATATTTATCACTATCTCTGGTATATATATATATATATATATATATATATATATATATATATATATATATATATATATATATATATATATATATAATATATATATATATATATATATATCCTCCGATGGGCAATGTCCGGAGGCCTGCCAGTTTCCACCGGAGTTGGAAATTAATTAATTAATTAGTGTCAAACTAATATCTTTAGGCCCTCTCTTCATTTTCCTACAGTTCCCAAACAAAAAATATACTTAAAGCTTCTGTATATAGGATCACTTACATCAACTTAATAGATATATTCGAACTTGATTGAAGCTACATTCCCACAACGCTAGTTCATTCTTATAAATTATAACTTCCTCTCAATTTATACTTTTCTTCAGACACAAAGAATTTCACACAATGCTTCTCAGATCCTCATTAATTTATTTATATAAGTATGCCAGCTGTAATGCGGCATATGTAGGCCAAACTGGTCTACAATTGAAAGCGAGGATTGAACAGACCATCCTCTTCGCTCTCCTGTACACTCTGTCATTTGAAAGCAAGGATTGATAAGTAGAGAGGAGTTTCCTTTAGAACAGACCATCCTCTTTGCTTTCCTGTACACTCTGCCATAAAAGACCATGAACATACCCACCCTTTTTCTTCATTAAATTTCTCTGTTCATCAACATGCATCTTCCCTTATTGATCGAAGCATTTTGAAGTTTTATATATAAAAACTCATTGTCCATCTTTAAATGATCAAGCTTCTTCTATTATCCTTTTTACCTCAATAATGAAGTCCATTTTTCCAAAATAGTCCGGTCTTTTTATTTTCATTTATGTTATTTCAATTAATATTATTATTTTATTTTTTTATTTTTTTGACAATTATATTATTTTAAATATCTTATATATAGTTAATGATTTTATATTTTGATTGTATTTTAAAATAGAAATTTGTAAAATTTAGTTTGTGCTGAAGACGGACCGAGATACGGTGTTAAACGTCACAGTGTACTAAACGTGTATATGGAAACCCTATTGCCTTTAATCTTTCTAATTAAATTAAGGTTCACTAGGAAAGAATGCTATCTCACTATATATATATATATATATATATATATATATATATATATATATATATATATATATATATATATATATATATATATATATATATATATATATATATATATATGATAGCATACGCATTCGCGTCCTCATCAAAATTGACATCCGCATCCTCATCCGCATCCGCACTTTCAAAAATTCAACATCCGCATCCGCCCTTTCGAAAATTCAACATCCACATCCGCATCAGTATTTTCCAAAAATTCTATATCCGCATCCGCAAATGAGATAAATGACATCCGATCTATCACTAGTTTAGACACACGGCGTTTGAAAGTTTGCAAGTCAAAGGAAGTTGCTAAAGCAGATAAAGGGAATGTGTTACAGACTTTACCAGTAGAGTACGTGTAAGACTAAGTATAGCGGTTAAGTCTGTAGTCATAGAGTTGAACAGATAAAGGATGAGAATATTGTGGAGAGGCGTTTCGCACGAGCTCTTCTCAATTTAGGAGGTAATATGACGAGAGAGTTCAGAAGAGAAATGTCCGTTGTAATAGCAACAATACAGAGAGAGTGACGTAACAACTCGGCGGGCAGAGACTGAAGAGCATTAGTGAGAGCGGGAGAGTTGATGAGGCGAAATGCTATAAACTTGACCTTTTCAAGGAGAACTGAATGAGTGAAACCAAACCAGTGAGTAAGGCGTACTCCTGACAGGGGCGAACAACATCAGGTAATTGGGGTGACGTTACGAAGGCGCCTCAAAACACCCAATCTCTTAGAAGCTTATTTAGATGGTTTTTTTTAAACATGAAAGTTTACATCTCACATGTATTGACCTATTCGAGGAGAGGAACTTTTCTAGGTAGAATATACCTAGGATCCACAAGTGGGATCGAGCCGGCACCCTCAAGCACGTGAATTAATCATGTATGTGATCTTTCCAAGAAAGATCACGAAAAAAAGAAACAACGAAAATATTAAGGATAGATGAAGGTTTGAATTGTGTGCTTTCGAAGAAGGTATAATAGTTGTGTGGAAGATTGTGTCGAGTAGAGAGATAGAGAAATTAAACTTTTGGGGCATTGACAACGACCATGTTTTCTCTGCCCCAATTCGAAATACGAGAGAGATCAGAAGTTAGTTTCTTCAAGGCCGCCATTCTAGCTTAATTAACTGTTGTTGGGATGGGCTTCTTTCAAATTGAAAGGAATAATAAAGGGTGGTAATCAGTATAGGAATGGAAAGGTGATGAAGTAATAGAAAGAAGGTCATTACTAAAAAATAGAAAAATTGTTTGGAATATGACTGAACCTTGAGAAACACAATATTAATTAATAGATTTAAAAAATGAACGGTGGCCGTCTACAGCATCTGCTATAGAACAACCGGAAAGGAAATTAGAGAGAAGGATAAATTTCGAAAGAGGAAAGTTTAGAAACCAAAGCTTTGCGCCAGACGCTTATCTAAAACTTTCGATATGTCCAGCGTGACAACTAAAGATTCGTCGAAGACCGGAGGACCCAAAATCAGTACTACTTTCTCTTAAAAATAATTCTATATAAAAATATAGTCATTGTACAGTGTTGAAGATAAATGCTCGAGAAAAGATATAAATGTTTATTCAGCTGTTTTTACATCCATAAAAAATATATAAATACTTATTAGGTTATATTGATATATCGGTGTTTTAATTCATCAGAAGTTCAGACAATTTTAACATTTATCATATTATATATATATATAATATATATATATATATATATATATATATATATATATATATATATATATATATATATATATAAATATATATATATATATATATATATATATATATATATATATATATATATATATATATATATAAGGGATGAGCCTGATATCCGGTTATCCGACATACCGGCTCCCTTGTTTTTGTTATACGGCTATCCTGCCGGATATCAAGCAAAAAATAAAGTTCTTAATTAAAAGAACTAAAATATTAAAATTATTAAAATGTATTAAATATTCTGTTTGTAGTTTGAATACTGCATTAAAATTACTTTGATTTTTCAACTTTATTCTTTATAAACACGACTGAAATACATTTGACTATTCATGTTGGGTAAATATTGATGTGCATTAAATAATTTATTAAATTATTTACATAAACATGAAATATAATATTTAGTTTTTATCCACCAAATTATATATATATATATATATATATATATATATATATATATATATATATATATATATATATATATATATATATATATATATATATATATATATATATATATATATATTATTTCTCTAACTGCTAACGCTTTCGTTAACAGTTTTGCCTTTCCGTTAACTTTATAAAACCGAAAGTTGACTACTTACCTTTCCTTAAGTTTAAGTCCGGTAACCCTTAATTAAAATCAAACATGTTTGTTTCTTTGTGGTGTTGTACTCTGTAGTAGTCAGTCAGGCTGACTATATGTAAATACAATACGCAGCAGCAGTAGAGCCAAAGTATCCTTAAAGTAGAAATGATTCTTATTCAAATGTTATATTTTAGAGAACGTGTCAAAATACTGACATTTGGACAAATATTTTCGAAATTGAGGGATCACAGAGGAGGGTCGCAGCATCCTGAGTGTGGTCAAGATTACTTCTTTAGTAGCTTTCATTATTCAGCCCCAGGATAGCCAGGGTTGCTTGGGAAAAACTTTTTAAGCCTTCTTTTCCCGGGAAAAACAAGGAAAAGCCACAATGATATAATTATAGCAACTTTTACTTATCAAATTTGTGTATTATTACACTGGGGGTATTTAATTTACTTCTTGTCTGCTACATTGAATTAGATAATGAATATTATCTGACTAAGCAATAAAATTCTACTATTATTATATCAAGCTATTATATTTTAAAGAACACCTCGATAGAAATATGTTCCTCTGCTATGTATGTATTATAGAATTAATAAATTTTTGAGAAAAAATCGTGTTAAATATTGAAAACTATTAATCGATATATAGATATATCGATATTACGAGTAAATACACCCATTTTTAAATGCCAAATAACATTTTGATCTGAAAAAATAAAGCAGTAAATTTGCTTGCATTAAAAAAAAAAAATAATAATAAAATAAAATAGAAGCGTAATTGAAGCTGTATGATAAAGTTAAAAAGTATGAAATCAAATTTATTAAAACCTACACGAGGGTTTAATTCGATCAAATAGAGGAGGGATTCAGTTTAAGAGTGCAAACATTGCGTCACACGTTTTCTGAAAATAATGGAAAATAAAACGATGAAACAACGTCAAATTCTTCGTTAAATTGGTGAAAAACGCAAAGGGACCTTTTTCACTGATGAACTCGAGATTACGCACAAGATCGTGGATTATATATATTATATATATATATATATATATATATATATATATATATATATATATATATATATATATATATATATATATATATATATATATATATATATATATATATATATATATATATATATATATATATATATATCACCGATTAATAACTTAGCGTGCTCTTCCTAACAGACAGAAAACTTCAGTCCTTAATGTCTGTTTTGAATAGAGAAGTCTTTAGAGTATTCTGCAGAGAATTGAACTGCCTTATTGCTTTATCTTAAATCGTCTCTAATCATAATGTAAGTTAATTCTTTTTATAGTGATCATCGTCCCGTATATCAATATTTCCGTTAATCGATATTTCTATAGGTTTAGACGTGGATACTTTTAAATTATAATAAGAATCGGATACTTCTTAAGCACACAACATTCGTTTAATTTTGAAGGTTTTAAGGCCTTGAAGAATTATTGTTCTCATAATTTTATACGAATTATTTTATTTTGGATGATACCCTGACAAGACGCGGAATTTTTTTTTTTTTTTTAATGTATTTAAGGGATTATCTCTGTCTCAAGGTACTTCTTTAAAAAAAAAAAAAAAAAAAAAAAATTAAATATTTTTATTTTACTTTTAAGGACAGTTTTCAATTTGCAGTTTTGAAAGTTTTTAAAAACTTTTTTTTTTTTTTTTTAAATTTTAAGCCACTCTATATGTATGAGAGTGGAAAAGGTATCATTAGACGAGTTCTAAAACTTTGATTTCGATCATTTTTCTGTATCTCTATTTTTCGTTTACTGGTATTTGAGTGTCAGAATAGAATTGATTTCTGATGTCTAAAATAGAAGAAATACCATTTAGCTCTTAGTAAAAATTATATCCAAAATAAAAAAATAAAAAAAAATTTTTAATCTTAATTTTGTTTTAAAAAAATTTCGAGTGTAAAAAAACCAATATTTTCTTTATTATCCATGGATCTGTATCTCATTTTCATAGTAAACATAATTGAACGAGATGCACATCTATTATTTAAAGCATTTTTTTTATATCCAATTACTTGACCTATATAATTTTTTTTTATTTTTTTTTTAAATGCCTTAAATAAAAAATATGTAACATGTTCAATTCTATCTTCGCTGAAAATTTTAAACTTATCGCATGGACGCTAAAAATTATCGCATATATTAGTTATGGAAATTTCTAATTTTTTTTTTTTTTTTTTTCAACACAAATATTATTTAAAAGGGCATTCCCGCGAGTTATTTCTTTGAATATTCTTAACAGAGATATAAAGTTTAAACTTTTATATATTCATTGCAATTATAATAGAGTTTTTTGTTTCTTTTGCTCTCTGTTGGTTAAAAAAAAAAAAAAAAAAAAAAAAAAAAAAAAAAAAAAAAAAAGGTAGAAACATTGGAAATGGACATTTTAGTAATGCATTTTGCATTTTTGTTTTATTTAGATTGGATATAAAATAAAGCAATTATAATTTTTATTTATTTATTTATTTTTTTTGTATTTTCCGTGAATTTTTGCAATTACAAATTGACCTCAGACCTAATGAAATAATAATTAGTAAGTTTATGGTAAAAAAAAGAAATAAACACTTTAATATTTATTCTGCAGTGGTGAAAATATTATTAAAATAAATCTTTTTCAAATTTCAATTACATTAAAAAAAAAGTAAATAAATCTCTCTTAAATCTAAGATTAAAATTTTTAATTATTTTATTTAAAAAAAAATAAATAAATAACTACTGAAAGCTATTTTTAATAACAACAAATGACAATCCTAATTTCTTTATTGAGGTTAGTAAAAATTAAAACTTTAAATTAGGGAAAATTAAAAAAAAAAAATTTTTTTTTTTTTTAAATATTTAAATTAATTAAAAAAAAAAAAAAAAATATATAAATATATAATATATATATATATATATATATATATATATATATATATATATATATATATATATATATATATATATATATATATATATATATATTATATATATATATTAAATTTACAGAGCTTTAATATAATTACTATCCTGCTCTTTTAGTTGTATGAAGCTTTTGAGCAACTGGTTGGTTTTGAAACTCAATTGGAGATGAAGCCTATAAGTTTTATTACATTTCATCTGATATGATCTTGTAATTATTTTGATAAATGTATATTTAAAAAATTCTAATTATATATATATATATAATATATATATATATTTATATATATATATATATATATATATATATATATATATAATATATATATATATATATATATATATATATATATATATATATATATATAGGAAAACTTTAAATCTTGGTCATTTGTGCTCTATAAAAGTAAGTTTGTAAGACTTTTGTAAGAGAATAAAATAAATGACGTCAGCCAAAAAAAAAAAAAAAAAAAGACAAACACTGAAACAAACAGATTGGCTAACATAGAATATAAATTAAGTTAGGAGTCATATGAAGTTTAGTGAGAAGGAAGAATGGAATTAAAAAACGATTCTTATGAGGATGGGAGGCGGGGGGTAGATGTGGGGGGCAGGAGGGGAGGGGGGTAGAGAATAAGTGGAGTGAACGTCAAATAGACCGGAAGGAAATTAAGCTCCTTTCATTCAATAGGGAATTTAAAAAAATAAAAATAACGTTGGGGATCTATCTGCATGGGTCGCAAAAATGACCTTGACCTTTGATCCCTCCTTTTTTTTAGGGAGAGAAGGGAGAACGGGAGGGATATAGAATAGGGAATATATTGCCAAATTATTTCTCGTATAATACAATCCTTTGATCCTTTGATTTACCGGTATTATCTAAAGCCATTGTGTTAATAAAGTACCATAATATATATATATATATATATATATATATATATATATATATATATATATATATATATATATATATATATATATATATATATATATATATATATATATATATATATATTATTTTATTTTTTATTTTTTAAAAGATCCCCACTCATCACGGGCAGAGCCCTTTTCAAGGAGGGGACATACACAAAGGGAGAAAACCTGTATTGTATTTCAATTCCTAACGCACAACCCTTAGGTGGGCGCAGACGGAAGCCTTGAAGAGTGGAAGATTAAATATAGGAGGAAAAATGTATGATGGTAGAGAGTTCCACAGAACAGAGGTGGCTGGAAAGAAGGAGGCACCACAACGGGCTAGCCTGGGGTTACCTACGTCCACACAAGATTTGTGCGAAAGCAGGGCACCCCTGGTGCAACGAGGACGACGCAACGGTGGAGGAATGCGAGAAGCCAATTCCCTCGAGCACCTGCCATTGTACTACCTATAGAAAAGAGATAGCGCGCCAACGTCACGTCGCAGAGATAGTGGGTCAAGAGAGTTTGAAAAGTAGAGGACAGTTTATTAATCTTTTAGCTTTTGACTCAACCCTATCCAGAAGAGAGGAGGAGCCGGAGCCCTCCAAATGTGAGAACAGTACTCCATACAAGGGCGAATAAGACCCTTATATATTTGGAGCAACTGTTCAGAAGAAAAAAATTCTTGCAATCTGAACAGAATTCCCAGCTTCTTAGAAGCCACTTTAGCAACTATTATGATATGTGGTTTGCAAGACAGTTTGTTGTTTATGTTTAGACTAAGAATGTTAATGTTATTTACAGGTGAGACGGGAGAGCCATCGAAGAGGATAGGAAAGTTAGGAGGTGTTTTTGAGAGGGAGATGTGAAGAAGTTGAGTTTTTAAAGAGTTGAATTTCACAAGGTTGCTATGACCCCACCGGAAAATCCAATTTAAATCGGCAAGAATAGAATCGAAAAGTTGAAGACGAGAAGCAACTCTAGAAGCAAAAGATGGAGCAGATTTGAAATGAGTAGAAGAATGTAGAGTTGAGTCATCAGCATAAGAGTGAACAGAGTTAGAAGTGCAGTTGAGAAGATCGTTAATGAAAAGTAAGAATAGAGTTGGAGATAAAACAGAACCCTGAGGAACACCACAGTTGACAGAAAAGGTGGAAGAGGTCGCTCCATCCTACAAGTGCCGAAATGGAACAATCTGAGAGAAAACTAGACAAGAGTAAGCAAAGGAAGGAGAACTTGGAGAGTAGTGACGCATGCCATACCCGGTCAAAAGCCTTGGATATGTCAAGCGCCACCACACATGACTCCCCGAAGTCCCTAAGGGCAGAAGACCATAGATCAGTAATATATATATATATATATATATATATATATATATATATATATATATATATATATATATATATATATATATATATATATATATATATATATATATATATATATATATATATATTATGGATGGGCCGGATATCCGGTAAAAATAGAATTCTTAATTATAAGTTCTAAAATCTTCAAATTTTTAAAATATTCGATTTGTTCTATCTTTGTTTTATATTTTCAACTCTATTAGTATTGAATAAATGTAGATATACATTCAAAACTTTATTAAATTATTCACATAACTACAAACAGGAAAATAAACTTTTTAAGTTTTTTCATAAATAATACATATATATATATATATATATATATATATATATATATATATATATATATATATATATATATATATATATATATATATATATATATATATATATATATATATATATTAGTGATGGGACGATTAATCGTCATCATCATCGGCAGGAATGGCATATTTTTCTCAATCATTGCCAATTTTCTGCCGATCAATTTACATTTATCGGCTTATAAATATCTCTCTACTTCACCTTCTTCTATTGAGAGTGAAAGGCTGTTTATTAGTGAGAGCCAAATATACTTTCCAAGATGAAATCGAATTACTCCAGAAATTGGAGAAAAGATTATTTCTGCATCAGAATTGAAAAACTCTGAATTTAATGTACAAGAATTTTGTATGTCTCTCCATGTTCTCACACATTAAAATTTTCTAAATCAATATTCTGAAGATACTGTTATGCTATACAGGGTGAGTCGTGAGCACTCACCAAACTCCGGGAGTGTATTCTACACATGCTATGACTAAAAAATCCAAAAGTTGTAATCCGATTTTCATTTGTATTTGAATTAGTGTTCTAGAGGTTTAAGTTTGAACAAATAATCAAGTAGATTAGCGTATGGTAAATAATATTTAAGAAATTACCATTTGTCAACTAATCATCTTTCAGTCGTTAATTATTTTCCGTGACAACCATAATAAAAGTGATAAACTATGCCATACATCTATTCAAATCTTTAATATACGAATATGATGCTTGTTTATGGTTTTTGCAACGGGAATGCTACAGATAGTCAATAGTTTCCGTATCGTAGAATTCCGGATAAAAACGTATTTATCAAAACTTTCAATACATTGTGTGATACTAATAAACTTCCCATTGCGCACATGACATTTGAATGTCCGTAGTCAAGGTATAAATGAAGTAGAAGGCATTCTGGATTTTGTGGAACAAAGCCTTATTACTAAGCTAACGAATAATTACCGCTCAGCTTAAAATCCCTCAATCCCGCACATTGCACGAACAGTGCTTATATCCATACCACCTACAGCGTGTACAGCACCTATAACCAAGTGATTATGCTAAACGCATGTAATTTTATTAATGGATAATCACTAATCTTTATTTGGCTCGATATATTCTTTTTACTGATGAAGCAATATTCACTCGTAACAGCGTCGCGACTCTCATCGATGGTCTGACAAAAATACCCACAAAATTATCGAAGCAAATTTTTAGCATCGCTTTTTTGAGAACCGCCTATAAACATCTATTAGAAGATGTTCTTTTAAGCATAAGAATTTGCTATGTTATATCAGCAGGATAGAGCTCCTTCATATTTTCCTCGCCAGGTCACACAATATTTAAATGGAACTTTTCCAAAACGATGGTTTGGTCGAGGTGGACCTAATAATTAACAGTCTTGGTCTCCAAATTTCACACTATTGGATTTTTGTTATGAGGCTGGTTGAAAAGTGAAGTATACAAAAGAAGGTGGACAATCGAAGTGCACCAAGTCGCCGTATTTTGACTGCTGCAGCTCACACAAACCTTTAATATGCCATTTACGTGAATTGTTTTGGAGCAAGTGCTTACAGTTATTGCTCATTATTATTCTACATTGCTTAAAGGTTCCATCCGAGATGCCATTCCAAGGAAAAGACAGGAAACGTCATTCTTCGCCATGGTATTGTTCGGCTTTTCACGGTCTACTTGACGGTAACCTCTCTGACCGATGTGCAGTGAGAGATATCCACTTATTTGACCCTTTGAAAGAACACCTGAGGGGAAGCACTTCTACACAAATGCAGCTCTACATCACAATATTCTGCAGTTGTTACTACAGCATCCAACTTATTTCCACCCCAAAGGTATCAGGGACAATACTAAAATGAACTAACATTCGTGAAAGGTCATCGTGATACTGCGAATACTATAAGCCAAGTGGGAGAGGAGGAAGAACATTGAGCAAAATTGATTAGAGAATCTGTTAAATCAATTTTGTCTTTTTTGAAAGAAGGATGGCATTCCGAGTGGAGTTTGACAGCACACACTGACTTCACGGTCCCCAAATTATAATTTTTTTTTATAACCCACAGCCGCGGCAACTGGTTTTGGATGTTCAGGAGGAATATTTCGAGAAAGTAACCTCGTTTGATGCCGTTATGTCCTTCCATAACTTCAAGAAGAAAAGTCTTAGTCAAACTTAAACAACACATATAAAATTATTATATATATATATATATATATATATATATATATATATATATATATATATATATATATATATATATATATATATATATATATATATAATATATATATATATATATATATATATGAACCGACCGGGGCCCCGGCCCCGGCTAAAAATCTGGGAAAACCGGGGTTTGCCGGTCGGGGTTAAAATGGGAAATTATACTTGAGGGGACAATCCAATTTAAAATTTTTTTTTTTTTTTTTTACATTTTCAGCCGATTCTCCTGAAATTTTCAGTGTATATAGCTTATTTCCCCAGTGGAAAAAAGTCTATTTCTAACGTTTTTCTGAGTCTATAACTATTAAAAAGTTGTTTTTTCTTTTTGGAAATTTGACAATTTTCAAATGAATGGCGGGGCCAAACCACTTTTCGGAATGGCCTGAAATTTGTACTGTATATTTAGAATTCTATTGGCAACAAAAACCTGTAATAGACTTTTGTTCCCAGAGTTATAGAAAAAATATTATAAGCCCAAAACTGAACAACTATCAATTTTTTTTGCTTAATCCATCTTTTTGGACAAAAAAAATTAAAACAAAAAACTACAACTATAACATTTTTTTGGGGGGTGGGTGTATAGAGGAGCTAAGGTAGAGTTAGAGGCAAAAGTATGAGTGAAGAGTTTAGCCTTAGTAGAAAGTAAACTGGCAGTTGTGGTATCAGAATAAACTAGAAGAGGGAAAGAGGAAGAATCAAAGTTAGAGTTGACATTTTTTGCAAAATGCCAGAAAGGGCAAGAGGAAGAGGAGCCAGAAAGATTATTGCATTTTTGGCGGAGAAAAGAAGAATAGATTTTTCAGGGATGATTCCGGGATGAAATATAAATTGAATGAGTTTCAGGAGTTTGAAGACGACGGTAATCTCTGAAGGCAGCATCCCTACGGCGGATAGCGCGAGAACAAGTAGAGTTAAACCAAGGTTTATTAGGTTTAGTAGAAGGGAAAGAATATGGAATGTACGCCTCCATGCCAGAGAGAATCACCTCGGTTATACGCTCAGCAAACTTCGAGGGACCCCTCCCACGAAAGCAATAATTATTCCATGGGATTTCAAAGAAGTACAACCGCAAGTCAGACCAGTTAGCAGCAACGAAGTGTCAGAAACGTCTCCTCGCCGAAGGCGGGGGCCGTTCTTGCGGAAGACTTGAAGAGACAGAACAAGATACGGAGATACGAAGGTGATCGGATGAACCCAGAGGAGGAATGAGTTTAGCAGTATAAGGAGAAGGATAAGAAGTAAGGAAAAGATCAAGTATGTTGGGTTCTTCAGCAAAGCGGGCAGGGATATGGGTAGGGAGTTGCACCAACTGCTCAAGGTTGTTCTAGATAGAAAAGTTAAAGGCAAGTTCACCGGCTGGATCAAGAGAACTAGATAAACACCATTGGCGGTGGTGAACATTGAAATCACCTAAAATGATGATTTCGGAAAAAGGAGAAGAAAGAATGTGCTCTATTTTGGAGTTTAAATAGTCGAAGAATTTTGGAGAGTCAACAGAATTAGGAGATAAATAGACAGAACAAATAAATTTAGTAGTAGAATTGCAAGAGAACTTAATTAAGTAATAAAGTAGAGAATTCAGAAGAGTCCAAATTAGAGACACGAGAGCAAATAACATCGTTGCACATACACACATACACACACACACACACACACACACATATATATATATATATATATTATATATATATATATATATATATATATATATATATATATATATATATATATATATATATATATATATATATATATATATATATATATATATATATATATATAAAGGGTACGATTTTTGCAACAAAACTATTCAAGTGCTTGTAACTTTTTTTCTAGACGTGATATCAAAAATCAGTTCTCACCAATGCAAGAAATAGGGGCCAAGATTATTCAGTTAAATTTTCAGCTCATGTGGTCCAATGGTTTAACCACACTATTCATTTTTTTTTCAACTTTGGGTCCAAATAACTTTCAAACCGTTATAGACTCAGAAAAATGCTCGAATACAACTCAGAACTTTGCAAAAAAAAAAATGCATATACCCTGAAAATTTCAGCTCAATCAGCCAAATAATAAAAAAAAAAAATTTCCAACAATATAAAAGAAAATTAAGAATATTCTTCTTGCTTTTATTAAAATTTTCTCTTTTTTTCCTGTTTCTTTTGACCGCTCCTTTTCTGCTAGGGAATCTTCCTCTTTGTGTTTTGATTTTTGATACTCCAAAAAGATTTGGTTGAAATTTTTTTACTTGTAGCACCCGGAGGTTCTCTTCTAATTTTCTGACTTCAGATGTTACATTTAGCTATTTCGAGCCTATCCTGAAACATTGTAAAGTACTCTCATACTGCTGAAGCTGATCTTTTAACTATATTGACTGAAAATATAAACAAAATAATAATATTTTGAAATAATGTAGCTAATTGATGCAAGTTTGATACATAGCTATAAAATAACAATGATATATATAAATACAGGTTATATTGATAAATTTGTATCTTACATTTTTTCAAACTATACATTAGTGTCTTACCTATGTAAAGCTGTTAAATTACTATTTTGAATAAAAAAATTTTTTTAAATTTTTGAACTTTTTATTATTCAAAATCCGTAATTTTCTGTATTTTTTTTCGGAGAAAATGCTATAATCATTAATATAAATGAATGTTGGCTATTCTACGCCTTTTTATAATTAAATAAACCTCAATTAAATATATATCTAATTTTTTTAAAGTAAAATTTCAGTGCTTTTGACCTCTTTACAAATTTTAGGCAACCCCGGCCAGAACCCCGGCCAAATTCCAACCCCGGTCGGTCCCTATATATATATATATATATATATATATATATATATATATATATATATATATATATATATATATATATATATATATATATATATATATATATATATATATATATATATATATAAATACCGCTACTTCTTAAGAACAAATCTCCAATTAAAGTTTAAATCTCTTCAAAGATTATCTCATTTATTATTATTATTATTATTATTATTATTATTATTATTATTAAGTTTGTTGTTTTTTAATATCATCCTTTAAAAAAAGTATTAATATTAGTTTAAAGAACCAAATATTTTTAATATTATAAATTTAAACCAAAAGAGTTCCTCAAATATGAAGGTAATAATAATAATAATAATAATAATAATAATAATAATAATAATAATAATAATAATAATAATAATAAATAATTAAATAAAAATAAATTGATTATTTTTTCTTAGGTAGAACAGACAAAACAATTATTTTTAATGCTTATATGTATACAGAAGTAGGAAAAAATTAGCAATCTTATTTTGTTAAAGCATATTTTATTGTTAAAGAATAAAAAAATTTAATTTTTGATGGGTTTAAATAAATTTTTTTTTATAGCAGTGAATAAACATTATATAATTACAATTATTTTAATTTATCTTACACAGTTTTAAAATTTAGTAAATCTTCATTTTGCCTTTTTAAGAGAGGTTGTCCTTTCGACAATTGAGTGAAAGTTTGGTAATTTTAATTTTTTATTATTTGAGAAAGTTTGTGATAAATTTAAAACTTTTTCATATTGTTCAGCTTTTTAAATTACATTTTGATATTTTTTTTCTTTTTACAAATTTATTAATGCAAAAATATTAGTTAAATAATATTTTTGTTTAAAGGTAAGGAATACTTTCGTGTTTTAGGTTTTAGCAGAGTAAGAAGTGTTAAGGTAGTTAAAATGAGCAAAAAACAAGATATAAATGCTAAGAAGGATAACAAATAGATTTTAAAAGAAGAGTTTTCTGAGAAAAATTGCGAAAAAGGCTTGTTAATGAATCTGTTGTTTCAAGAATGAACCATAAAAATTAGAAAGATAATAGCTTATCTCCAAAGAACGCATAATTCCACTCGAGATGACAAGATTTTGCCAAGGAAAACACAAAGACATCAGAACACCTAGTAAAATGCTTCAAAGGAAAACGACTGAAGTTTCAATAGGTTTAAGTTCTAGAATAATTCGAAAAAGGTCATTGTAAAGGTGATTTGCTGGTAAGACAATCCAGCAAAATATATTTAAGGTCAGATCTTTTATTGGAGCAAATAAATTCATCAGATAGACAGAAACAGACTAGGGAAATATAAGTTTCAGATTATTTTTCATCAAAATATTATTTTTTTTTTAAAACTCTGATGAGATTTGAATCATTTTCCAAAATTTTTCTTTGTGTTCTTAATTTTAAGATTATATCTTTTTAACTAATGAATCAATCATCCAGTGCACGGAGGAGCCTTCCCAGTACGTTCATACAAGTCTGGAAAATCTTTTTATGCCGAATGTGTGCAGCAAAAGATAAAGCATAAAATTCAGATCATGTATTGTAGTTTCATGTCAGTGTTTGGAATAGGCAGACTCGAGATGGTTGAAAGGTACATTGCTGCAGGAACAGTTTAAAAAAAAAAAAAAAAAAAAAAAAAAAATTATAATAATAATAATCCTTGCATTAGTTACGTGATTGGAATAATAACAAAAACTGTAGATGTTTAAAACATTGCATATGTATGCATGACGGAGCGACATGTCAAAAGGGTGGAACGTTTTCATTATTTTTGAAGTTTATGTAATCCAAACATTACCTTGGCTTTGAAATAATCCAAATATGAGTTCAATCCAAAATTTACTGTCTATTTTAAAAAGAGAAATGAAAAAGGAAACTGTAACAAATGAAATTCAGTTATTTGAATCATAAATTGACATATGATACAGAACGGAAAATATCCAAATATGCAAAAAAAAAAAAAAAAAAAAAAAAATGGTACATTCAATTCCCGAATCAGCAGCCTCTTTCAAGAAGACAAAAGGATGGTTTACTAATATTAAAGATGATTTGCATTAAAATTTTAGAAAGAGTCACCTCATTCCTTTAAAAAAAAAAAAAAATTAAACTATAAAAATTTGTTTTTCGTTTTTAACCTAAATATTGTTTGACAAAAAATGATTACTACTTTTTTTAATTAAATTTGTTTCCCACGGGTACTGCCCTATTCGTGAAGAGGAACTTTCTAGGTATACTTTATATCAAGGATTCGCATGATAGATAAAGCCAGTTCCTTCAAGCACGTGAGTCTATATATATATATATATATATATATATATATATATATATATATATATATATATATATATATATATATATATATATATATATATATATATATATATATATATATATATATATATATTATATATATATATATATATATATATATATATAATTACAAAATAAAAACTTTAAATCATTTTAAGAAAAACTCTCATAAATTAGGTTCTGGTCGCATTTCTTAGCAGTGACATTTGCACACACACATGCACACATGCACGTACACACACGCACATACACTGAAAAGGAAAGACTTCTAGTGAAAAGACCAATGGAGATTAAAAAAGTGTTAGAATGAAAGCAGATTTATTTAGTAAAAGAGAAAAAAAATTGAAAAAAAAAAGTTCGTTTCGTGAAGTCAGTATCAAATTTTCAGAGGAAAAGAAATATAAGGAAGCCTTATCGAAAAAAAAGAAAGATCTGACGGCTTTATTTATGGCTTTGTGTCCTCTCGTGACGCTCATACAAAATTAAAAGAAATATAATTTCCGATGAGGGCCTCAATGTATTTATTCCTTAATAGTATTTTGTAAGTTTTTGAATTTGTTTGTGAAGAAATTTTTCTTTTAGAACTTATATATTACTAATGAAAAAATTTTCGGAACTTAATTTGAATGAAAAACTATTTTTAGCATCGTTTCCTCTTCTTTTAAGAAACGGAAATGGAAATATAATTAAAGTGATGCTATAATGTACGTCATTGGTAACGTCATTATTAGTGCATACAACGCATAGGTAGTAGAAAATCATTGAGTTATAGGGAAAAATGGTTGAAATTTCATTATAATGAACGCTTCTTTTGATTATGTATAAAAACATTAAAAATGTTCATCTCTGTATGACTTATCGGTCGTACAAGTTTGTCGGTGAGGTCCTGTAACACCCTGTATATATTGGTTAGCACAAAAAGCTTGAGACGAAATTCGTTTCCTTAATTGCCAAAACAAGTGCACGAGTTTTCTAAAATTAGCTGCAGTAATTTAATGTGGGTGAATAATCTTTAATGCTAAAGCTAGATTTCGCGTGAATCATATACTTCCGTAAGCTGCTTGTACATAAATCTCATTCTTTTAAGCTTTTAACCAAAGTTTACGACCTTTATTTTCCAATCGATGATTGCAATGGTTTCTGATATTTAAAGAAATCATGACCTTGTGTATAGAGACATAGTTTGAACAAAATTAATATAATTGACATAGTCATTTGCCAGAATACATACCGACATTTATCAACATGTTTACATGCATTTCTCAATAAATTTACAGACATATATTGCATGCCTTGCAATGAAGAAGTCGTCGTATTATATATATATATATATATATATATATATATATATTATATATATATATATATATATATATATATATATAATATATATATATATATATATATATATATATATATATATATATATATATATATATATATATATATATATATATATATATATATATATATATATATATATATATATATATATATATATATATATAAAACACTTGATAAACCATGTTTAATAAGATTTTTTTCATCCCAGAAGATTCATATATATATATTAAATTAAAAATAAAATATAATTCTACAACATGAGAGTGTGTGTGTGTATGTATGTTTGTGAGTGAGTGAGTGAGTGAGTGAGAGAGAGAGAGAGAGAGAGAGAGAGAGAGAGAGAGAGAGAGAGAGAGAGAGAGAGAGTTCAAGGATTAAAGCAGTCATTAGCAGTCAAAGTAAAAATAAAATTTATATGCATACAGATGGCGATGGTTATTTTTAAAAACTAAATGACAAAATAATAATAATAATAACAATATTAATAATATCGGTGTCAATTGCCATGTTTCACTAAATAATTATAATAATAATAATCAAAAGGATAATAATAATAATAAAAATAATTTTGAAGTGCTTCCTTCTGCTCCTCCAGATATTGAGAGAAAGATTTTTGAGTCCTTTTATGTAAAGAACTTGTCCCCTTAACGCCCAAGTCCTGTCTATCATTCTCTACGTTTTGGGGCTTTCACATCCATTTTTTCAATTTTATCATCATCATTTTTTTTTTTTTTTTTTAGTCCTTTCATCCTCTTAGTTATTATTTCAAAGTTTTTATTTGTTATTGTTATTTATTTTGAGTTTACCTTTTACAAGTGGGGTTCCTTTATTATTATTATTATTATTATTATATTACTATTTTTCCTTAATTTTAATGCTTTATCATTTTATAAATAATATATATATATATATATATATATATAATATATATATATATATATATATATATATATATATATATATATATATATATATATATATATATATATATATATATAATATATATATATATATATATATATATATAAGGGATGGAGTGAAGTATGGGTATCGGTAAGTATCGGTATCGGCAAATAATGACCGATATCGATACCAGATTTTTAAAGTAACTTAATCCCATTTGCTCACATTTTTTTGAATGTTCAATTTCTTTGACTATAGAGATTCGAATACCACGATACATTGTTTTCCTATGTTTTCCAAATTTTCAATTAATTAATTACTAATTAACCGTTAATTACATTTTTTGGCTTATATTCTATATATCTGTAACTGCAGATTCGACTTTGATCAAATTAGGACAGTTAACTTTTTGTATAGCATAGATCAACTTGTTATTCTTAATTGTCCATTTATTTAATTGGGAAATTATGTAATTTTTTATTAATATTACGTAATATTTAGCCATTTCGTTTCCCGATAATTTTGTTTCTAGAACATTGATATATTGCTTTCCACTAAAAGTTATTTTTTGAAATGCACAAAACTGCTTTTCCATTTATTTTCACGCCATTTCCTTCACAACATATGTTTTTTGTTGTCATAAATAGCTTATTTTTATTTTAATCCCCAATTTAATCCATTAATAGCATATTAAGATAGTAACCGAGGTGTATATATATTCTTACTTTTCATCAACGACCTCCTCATCTATACTTCTAACTCTGTTCATTCTTATGCCGACGACTCAACTCTCTATTCTTCTACTTATTTCAAATCTGATCGCTTTTTGCTTCTAGAGTTGCTTCTCGTTTTCAACTTTCCGATTTCATTCTTGCCGATATGGATGAAATTTCCCGGTGTGGCCACAGCAACCTTGTGAAATTCAACTCTTCGAAAACTCAACTTCCCATTCTCTCTCTCTCTCTCTCAAAAACACCTCCCAAATTTCCTATCTCCTTCGATGGCTCTTCCGTCTCATCTGTGAAAGCATAAATATTCTGGTCTCATAAACAAAATTATCACTATCATATACAAAGGTTGCTAAGGTCTCCTCTCAGTTCTGGAAATTCACTCTTCCAATTCCTATTTCTTTCATTGAAATTGTTCTCATTTGGGGTAGTTCCAACATTCTTCTTTTGGTAAGGTTGAGTC
This sequence comes from Armadillidium nasatum, assembly GCA_009176605.1. NCBI lineage: Eukaryota > Metazoa > Arthropoda > Malacostraca > Isopoda > Armadillidiidae > Armadillidium > Armadillidium nasatum. The sequence goes on along the minus strand of SEYY01005958.1, from coordinate 20,503 downwards.
TTCCAAACTAATCTTTCCCCACTTCTCTTTCTTAAATTCTCTGCGAGGTGTTGGACTCTCGTATTCACCTCTGTTCTCACAACCATAATTGCTTGGCACATAAACTTTGCGTGAGCATTGCAAACTCAATCTAGGAAACGTTGTGGTACCTTCTCCTTTCTAGCTACCTTTGTTCAGTTGAACTCCCTACCTTCGTATGTTATTCCTGCTGTATTTAATACTTCTCTTTAAATCTTCTGTCTGCGCCCACCTGAGGGATCTTCGTTTTTCGGGATTAGTTGGAGTTTTTTTTTCCTTTAATTATGTCCCCTCCTTGAAACAGTTACTCCAATATATATATATATATATATTAATATATATCTATATATATATATATATATATATATATATATATATATATATATATATATATATATATATATATATCCATTCTTTCATTTTGTAGGAGGGGTCCTTCGGAGTGTGCCGAGCTCATTACTGAAGTGATTCTCCCTGGCATGGAGGCGTGCATTCCATATTCTTTCCCTTCTACTAAGCCTAACGAATCGTGGTTTAACTCTACTTGTTGTCGTGCTATTCGATGCAGGGATGCTGCCTTCAGTGATTACCGTCTTCAAACTCCAGAAACTAATTCAACTTATATTTCATCCCGGAATTGTGAAAACTATATCCTCAGGAACACCAAAAACTCTTTTCTTCGTTGAAAATGTAATAATCTTTCTAATTCTTCGTCACACCCTTTCCTGCAGTTTGTAAAAAAAATGTTAACTCTAACTTTGCTTCTTTCCCTTTCTCTCTTCTAGTATCTTCTGACGACACAAATGCCGTTTGCTTTCTTATAAAACTGAACTCTTCGCTCTAACTTTTGCCTCTAATTCAGCCATGGGTGATTCTGGAACTATTCCTCTTCCTTCAACTTCTTCCAACTCACTTATGCCTAAAATTGGAATTTTTACTAAAGATGCCATTTCTGTTCTCTCAGAGCTTAACACTAAGAGGACGTTCGGTCCTGATGGTGTCTTTTCTGTGGATCTCAAAACTTGTGTTTTTGAGCTTGCACCCTGCCTTAGTAAACTATTTCGTCTCTGTCTTTTTACTTCAACCTATCCTTCTTGCTAGAAACGTGCACTCATTCAACCTGTGCCGATGAATGGGGACTCATTTCAACCCTCCAACTACCGTCCCTTTTCTTTAACCTCCGTTCTTTCTAAAGTTTTCGAATCTATCCTTAATAGGTAGATTTGGAAAAATCTCAATTCTTCTAATTTTATCTCTGATCGCTTGTATGACTTTCGTAAGAAATGCTCTACTGGTGATCTTCTTTCACTTCTCTCTGACCTTTGGTCTTCCGCCCTACGGCATTTCGGTGAATCTTTTACTACCCCGCTGAACATTTCGAAAGCATTCGATAGAGTCTTGTACAAAGCTTTGATTTCTAAACTTCCCTCATTCGGAATCTATCCTTCTCTCTGATTTTCTTTCCGGTCGTTTTATAGCTGCTGTTGTAGACGGCCACCGTTCATCCTATAAATCTATTAATAGTGGTGTTCTGTCTTATCCCCACACTTTTTCCACTTTTCATTAATGATTTTCTCTTTATTTCTTCATTACCTATCAACTCCTATGCTGATAATAACTCCACCCTCCATTACTACTTTCAGTTTGAAAAGCGCCACTCCTAGCAAAAGTTAATTGACGCTAGAATGGTGGCCTTGGAGGAACTAACCTCAACAAATCAACATCCATTAACGTCGATTTTTAATTATTTGAATCCCACATCAATAATAATAATTAGTGATGGGACGATACCAAAAACATTTCTGATTCCGATGCTGATTCCAGAAAAACTTCCGATTCCGATTCTCTCACTACTGTGAAAGAATAAGAATATAGTTGCAATTATGTAATTTGAAACGATTAGTTTAAAAAAAGGTACAAATTATGGACGAAATACACAATAATAATAATCCGCAGGATCGTAACACTGCGTAACGTGTTTTAAACTTGCGTTCGCTTCGGGTAAGATATCAATTTCTTACTACAGGTAACAGGCGTTTGGTTTTCCCTCTCCTCTCTCGCAAATGCCAAATGGCCCATTTTGAAATTATACATATAAAAAAACGTAAGTTTATTTTATTTCAAAATTTTAAATACTTTCTTAGTTTTTTTATACACCATATTACAAATTTTTTAGTCAATAATTGGTAATTCCCACATTGAAAATAAATATATTCTGGAGGCGTTTGGCATCTTTTACTCAACATGAAGTTTCAATAATATTTTGAATCATGTTTTATTGTATTACACAAGCATATAGTAATTTTATTACTTTAATACACATGTAATCTTTCTCTTTAACAATCTTTATGTTCTATATGACTTTTTAATTACTCCACGCATATATGTGTATATAGTATATTGGGTGTCGTATATGACAGTTGAATATAAATCAGTTTCTCTCTCTCTGGTTATTTTCTTAAAATAAACAGAAGGGTGAAAATCTGAAAAGTTGAAGAAAAATTCCGATTCCGATTCCATGAAAATTGCCGATTCATCGTCCCATCACTAATATAATAATAATAATAATAATAATAATAATAATAATAATAATAATAATAATAATAATAATGTAATTCTGCTGAAGGAAAACTATTAGGCTTTCAGATAATTGATTTTTAAACTAGAACATTTGCATGTATTTTACATAATTAAACAGCAAGAGATGCGTCGAAAGATAATAACGTGTATTTTTTAAAAAATTTCTCTAAAGTAGAACAAAAGTTTTAAAATGTCTTTCTCGTTTTAAATAAGCTCGTAAATTAATGTTTTAAGAAGACGCATTACTTACATTTATTCCTTTTCTGGCTTAATGTTTGTAGATTAAATCTTGATATAATGAGTTTGCGAGCGTTCAAAATGTTCCCGCCAAATTTATTCGTTAAAACCGTTAGATTTGAAAAGTAAAACAAATGAGTAACATTATCGTTTTCTCTTTTTGTGTTTTAATAAACAGAAGCCCACGGATGCATTTATGATAACTTAATAGTAGTACAATATATATATATATATATATATATATATATATATATATATATATATATATATATATATATATATATATATATATATATATATATATATATAATAAGATTTATATATATAATATATAATATATATATGCGGGGGAGAGAGGTGCAAGGTTTTATTTGATAAGGTAAGCTTTGATATACTCTCAAAAAAAAAAAAAAAAAAACTATCTGCAGGCGCTTCTTAATTTATTGATAAGATATCGTCACCTTTATTTTAAAAGTTCAAATGTCCGGTTTTATACTTTTGAGGTATTGCTATTTGAAAATTTTTTTTGCTCCGTAAAAAATCATATTCGTTTTATTTTTGTATCTATAAAGATTATTCAAGCACTTTGCAAAATGTTTGCGTTATAAAAATGTACTAGAGATGCTAGATATTCTTTGTTGAAAATTGTGTAAAGGTGGCATTAGTATAGTTACATTTGTGGTTTTGGAGTTAGGGCTTTGTTATGTAATAGATTAGAGTAGCTTCTTGTAGATATAGTTTTTTGTATTATAATTGCAAATGTAATAAATTGATTACTATTAGGGACCTATTGGAGATGGAATTTTGCCGGGGTTGCCTAAGCTTTGTAAAGAGGTCAAAAGCATTGAAATTTTATGTTAAAAAATTAGAAATAATTTTAAATTGACATTAACTTAATTATAAAGAAGGAGTAGAATAGCCAAAAGTCACTTAAATTAATGATTAGTTGCATATTTTTCAGGAAAAAAAATCAGAAAATTAAAGATTTTTATAATAAAAGTTTGGAAAACTAAAAAAATTTTGCAAAAATATATTTTTGATTCATTTGTAACGAAGGAATAATGAAATTAAAATCTTAATTTTCTTATATTTTGTTTGATTTAATCCACCATTAATAAGTATAATTTGCAGTTAAGCCCGGCATGGTAAACCCGTTTTCCCTGATTATTAGCCGGGGCCCTGGTCGGTCCATAATTACTTTAGAAAATTCTGTAATTACACATGAATAGATGTATTAAAAAGTACAGAAAGTATTTTTGACCTAAATAAGTTAAAAAATGGTTCAAAATTCTCGCTTGTTCTTATATTCCATGTGTAAATCTTGAAGAAATTATTTATTTGCTTTTTTGCGGAAATAAATTTGTAATTCCCTCTTTGAAAAAAGGAACACCTTATTTCTTTAATTTCTCTATTTTTCTGATGAACTTGCTAATCCTAATTTTTCTCATTCGTATCTAAGCAGAGTCAGGTGAAAATGAGAGAAAAATAATAAAAAAAAAAACATATACTCCTTTTTCACTTCAGTGAGTTCTTCTTAACGTTTTCAATTTGATTAATTTTTTAAGCTCTCTCTCTATATATATATATATATATATATATATATATATATATATATATATATATATATATATATATATATATATATATATATATATATATATATATATATATATATATATATATATATATATATAATGACCTCTGATGAAAACAAAGACTCTCATGATTCTGTCCAGAGTTTTGCAAAAGCAAATTCTCTTCTGAGTGAAAAGCGGACATCCGATACACTGCGTTTCAAAGCGTGCAAGTTTCTTTTTAGTGTCCAGAAATTTCTAGTACAAGTATATTAAACAGTGAAAATAGCAGATAAATTTAGTCTGAAAAATGAATAGCGTGAAAACAAACACGATCGAAGAGTAAATTTTGATACGAAAGAGGTTTAGTTGAAGAAGAATGAAGCTGCTAATCCTGTCAGCGATTATAGAACCACCATATCGGCAGTCAAGCAGTCAAGTAAACTCTCCCAATCAACCCAAATAAAGATTATCTTAGGGCAAAATGGAGGTGGAGAGAAAGCTTTAAAACTAAGAAAAAATCAAGTGTCCCACTAGCTCTCAGTCCCGGATATGCTCTTATAGATATCAAAATAGTGACCATAAGTCCATAAGTTAATAAAATTTGCCACGAACAAATCTTTATTTGTGAGAATCATGCTGTCATCACAACAAGTCTTGGAAGTGATTGCTATTAACATCAAGGCATTCATGCACACGCTTTTCCATGTTACGGAAGGTTGCTGCTAATATATTGGGAGTCACAGCATCAATTGCCTGCCCAATATTGTCTTTCAGTTGCACGAGAGTACGTGGCTTGTTGCGATACTATTCCCCATTCAGGATGCCCTATAGGAAGAAATCAGGAGGGGTAAGGTCATGCTACCTTGGTGGCCAAAGTTCCTTGGAAATTACCCGATTTCCAAATTTCGGGTAATTTCTAACCTTGGATGTGTGGCAAGTGGTGCCATACTGCTGAAAATGCTTCCACCTCCCTTCTCACACACCAAGGTTTGTTTGTAGGGAATTTAATGAACTTAAAACCAGTACTTTTATACCTATTATCTTATATCTGGGGCCGAGAGCGAGTGGTACACCCTGTAGTTGTGATCAGA
>SEYY01005958.1:0-12500 GCA_009176605.1 Armadillidium nasatum | reverse complement strand
AGATTCGAGATGTATATCTTCGAATTTGTTATAGTTATGTTAAAGATAGTGTCAATTAAATGGATGAAGGAAAAGTTTTCTGAATAGTTGAAAGTAACCAGGTTGCATTACCTTGTATGGGGAGAAGGTAAAGATCAGATATTGTTTGCTCTAAGACGTTTAATAAACATCTACTTATTGCTGCTGAGTTGGTTGTTATGAAAATAAAAAGAGTAATGTAATGGTAAAATATCGGGAAAAGAGTGGAAGGTTATGAAATGCGAAGCCAAAGCTATTAATATACAAAAAAATTGATTAGAGGCCTGGTTTTATATGTTTGATGAAACAAGGAGATAATTGAAAAAAAGATGCACTTGATCAAAATAAAATATCAACCTAACTTCCTCATGAAAGATATTGTAAATAATAATAGTTCGAGTTAATGTGTCTCCAACCCCAAATTCAATATGCATTCAAGAGGTAAATAGAGAACAATAATCAGAGCAATAGTTGGTGGTATAGGATGACTGAGCGCACACTTCTAATAAGAAAATGTTCAGGTTAATAAACCGAAACTAAACAGTTTGTATGCATTTTTATAATAAACTCAGTGTAAATGGAATATATTATATATATACATGGTAAAAATTATAAGTTATTAGTAAATTGGAATGGGTGAATGAGAAAGAGATATGTAACATGGATCGTCTTAAGTTGAATTGAGGAAATATTTGAGATAAGATTTGCAGTTTTTGGTGAAGGTAAGCCCCATAAGGAGAAATAGAGAAAATATCAGGAGAAATAAAGTGAAAGGTGAAGAAATTTAATTGAAACAATTTTGACAAACAGCCACAAAGGAGAGATTATATTTGCATATATTTTATATCTTATTTTCTTGTTATTTGAAAGGATTGTAAGATGTTGCAAATTTAAATCAAAATGTATGTAAGTTTTAGTGGGAAGCTAAGAAAATGAAATGTTTTTCCCTTAAACCAGAGGAACCATCTCCCAATAAAGTAGTTATCATAGTAAGGAAAACTAAAGTTATTCTACAAGTTTGGCCCAACTAAATTCCCAGTTAATTGAGGAGACAAGACCAAGATTCAGATGCTATAAGATCATTGGAGATCTCTGGAATGAAGAAAAATTATTAATATAAATAGATTTATTTTGTGGTAAAACTTTTTTGCATCTTAGTTTCACCTCTAAAGTGATTTTGAAGATAAGGATAGAAATTTAAAAGGAATTCACCGAGATCTGGGTATCTGGGCTTGTAGTGAGAAAAATGAAAAACCTATTAGCCTGAATTGCGATTTTTAACTTTCTGGTATTAAAGGAGAGGAGAGGAATATGGAGACGAATATATCATTGTCAACCAAAGAAAAGCATTCTATCTCTGAATTGAAATCTATCCTTAAGTTCCTTATTTTCATACAAATGTAGTCATATTACAAGGATGGCCACAATATATGATTGATAACCATATCCTTAATTAATTAAGAACACTAACACCTCAGTGGTTTGATTTTAAATAGGTAATTTTTTTTTAACTCGAGAACACAAAGTCTCTCAACATCTCTTTAATAATTACTTAAGATCGAAATTCTCTGTAAATTTGAAACTACGTTCTAAACTTTAACATTTACCTTTTAAAAGTAAAGCAAGGCTGAAAGCAATTAAAATGCTGAAAGGGAGACTTTTCTCTGAAAAATTATTAAAACGAAAGATTTACCTTAGGATGAGAATCCCTTTTTCTTTTATATATATATATATATATATATATATATATATATATATATATATATATATATATATATATATATATATATATATATATATATATATATATATATATATATATATATATATATAATATATATATATATATATATATATATATATATATATATATATATATATATATATATATATATATATATATATATATATATATTAAAAAAAATATTTTTAATTTAATGTTATACCTTCGAAATTCCCGGGCTATTTTAGAGAAAGGCGGGAAATAAAGCTCGCTTATTTTGAAAGCAACCTATTTACGTTATTATATAATTAATTTTTATTTCATTTAACCAAAATGTATTTTTTTGATACTTTATTTTTGTAAATTATTTTAAATCATTTCTTTATATAAAAAATAATTATTTAATTTATTATTAAATTTTAGAAACACATTCACTGCTTTTTATTTTATTTTGGCTTACTCAAAAAGCAACTTTATTATTAATAGAAAACCACTGTTTATAAATACGTATATATATATATATATATATATATATATATATATATATATATATATATATATATATATATATATATATATATATATATATATATATATATATATATATATATATATATATATATATATATATATATATATATATATATATATATATATATATATATATATATATAAATAACAACTTGAAAATTTGAAAATCCGATCGCAGCTAATCAAAGGGACGCATTCGACAGTTTTTTCGTACATGCAATTCCTATTCGTTGAATGATTATTTTTGAATTTCTTGCCCTCGGAGCTGTTGCATTCAAGTATGCAAGAATGCCGCATGCAAAATTTCAAAAGTGCAGCTAATATATGGCCTTCTGCATGGGATACTATTGTCGGTTGGAATTGGGTAGTTACTAGTCATAGAGGATCTATGACTACCCAATATGTATATTGATTACAACCTTTAAGTGTTTTTTGCGAAATTTTTCCATCAGCTCATTTGGAGGCATGAGTAATTTGCAGCTTAATATTAGCACATATTCAATTTAAAACTTTTATTCCCCTTTCCAAATCTACAAACATATAATAATAATAATAATAATAATAATAATAATAATAATAATAATAATAAGGCACTTTTTTTTCTAAAATTTGCGACTAATAAAATTTTCCATTTATGAAGTTGCCGACTTATGGGCACTTTCTTGGTTTAATGTTTCATATTACTTCGACAATTGTAAAAGATAACTTTCGCTATTACTGCCTCTACAAAAAGTGATAAAAACGGCAAATACTTCCGTTGGGAATTTACATTCATTTTCATAGTGTATATATATATATATATATATATATATATATATATATATATATATATATATATATATATATATATATATATATATATATATATATATATATATATATATATATATATATATATATATATATATATATATATATATATATATATATATATATATATATATATATATATATATATATATATATATATATATATATATATATATATATATATATATATATATATATATATATATATATATATATATATATATATATATATATATATATATATATATATATATAATATATATATATATATAAAAATATATTATATATATAAATATATATTATATTAATATATATATATATATATATATATATATATATATATATATATATATATATATATATATATATATATATATATATATATATATATATATATATTATGTCTCCTCTGGTGGGCAAAGGCCAAAGGCCTACCATAATCCACCAGAGTTGGGGAGTATTCGAAATCGGGTCGCTAATGGCCGATGTGACCCGATACACGGCGTTTAAAAGTGTACAAGTCAAAGGAAGTTGGGAAAACAGATGAAGGGAGTGTGTTCCAGACTTTACCAGTAGAGTACATGTAAGAGTGAGCATAGCGGTTAAGTCTGGGGTCGGAGAGTTGGACAGAGAAAGGATGAGACTGTGTAGAAAGTCGTGTCGCACGAGCCCTTCTCAACGGAGGAGGTATGCGACGAGAGAGTTCAGAAGAGCAATGTCCGTTGTAATAGCGATAGTATAGAGAGAGTGACGCAACAATTCGACGGGAAGAAAGAGATTGGAGAGAGTTAGTAAGAGCAGGAGAGTTGATAAGACGAAAAGCCCTAGACTCCACCTTTTCAAGAAGAGCTGTATGTGTGGAACCACCCCAGATATGCGAGGCGTACTCCATACAGGGGCGAACAACACCCCTATACAGAGCAAGCAACTGGGGTGGTGTAAAAAAAATTACTGAAGGCGCCTCAGAACACCCAACCTCTTAGAAGCTTGTTTAGAAGAGAGAAGTAATGTGATCTTTCCAAGAAAGATCACGAGAAAAAGAAACACCGAGAATATTAAGGACAGATGAAGGTTTGAGTTGAGTGTTTTCGAAGAAGATGTCATAGTTGTGTGGAAGATTGTGTCGAGTAGAAAGATGGAGGAATTGAGTTTTTGAGGCATTGAAAACGACCATGTTTTCTCTGCCCCAATTTGAAATACGAGAAGATCAGAGGTCAGTTGCTCCAAGGCCATCCTTCTTGAATCTATCAACTGCTGTTGGGAGGGACGTCTTTCAAATTGAAAGGAATAATGAAGGGTGGAGTCATCAGCATAGGAGTGGATAGGAGATGAAGTAATAGAGAGAAGATCATTAATGAAAATTAGAAAAAGATGTTGGGGATAGGACAGATCCTTGAGGAACACCACTATTTATAGATTTATAGGATGAACGGTGGCCGTCTACAACAGCTGCTATAGAACGACCGGAAAGGAAATTAGAGAGAAGGTCACAGAGAGAAGGATAGATTCCGAAAGAGGGAAGTTTGGAAATCAAAGCTTTGTGCCAGACTCTATCGAAAGGCTTTCGATATGTCTAGCGCCACAGCGAAAGATTCACCGAAATGCCGAAGAGCGGAGGACCAAGAGTCAGAAAGTAGGGAAAGAAGATCACCAGTAGAACGTTCTTTACGAAGACCATACTGGCGATCAGAGATAAGATTAGAAGAATTGAGATGTTTCCAAATCTTCCTGTTAAGGATAGATTCGAAAACTTTAGAAAGAACGGAGGTTAAAGAAATTGGACGATAGTTAGAGGGTTGAGAAGGGTCCCCTTCTTCGGCACAGGCTGAATGAGCGCACGTTTCCAACAAGAAGGGAAAGTCGAAGTAGAAAGGCAAAGACGAAAAAGTTTACCAAGGCAGGGTGCAAGCTCGGAAGCACAAGTTTTGAGAACCACAGGAGGAATACCATCAGGACCGTACGCCTTCTTAGTGTTAAGCTCAGAGAGAGCAGAAATGACATCTTTAGAAGAAATTCTAATTTTAGGCATAAATGAGTTGGAAGGGGTTGAAGGAGGAGGAACAGCTCCGGAATCGTCTAAGGTAGAATTAGAAGCAAAAGTTTGAGCAAAGAGTTCAGCTTTAGTAGAAGGTAAAATAGCAGTTGTACCATCAGAAGAAACTAGAGGAGGGAAAGAGGAAGAAGCAAAGTTGAGTTGACAGCCAGAAAGGACGAGAGGAAGAGGAACCAGAAAGATTATTGTATTTGCGCCGGAGAAAAGAGTTTTTGGTATCTCGAAGAATAGATTTTGCACGATTCCGGGATGAAATATAAGTTGAATGGGTTTCAGGAGTTTGAAGACGACGGTAATCTCTGAAGGCAGCATCCCTGCGGCGGATAGCACGAGAACAAGAGTAGAGTTAAACCAAGGTTTGTTAGGTTTAGTAGAAGAGAAAGAATATGGAATGTACGCCTCCATGCCAGAGAGAATCACCTCAGTTATGCGCTCAGCACACTCCGAGGGACCCCTCCCACGAAAGCAATAATCATTCCATGGGAAATCAGAGAAGTACAACCGCAAGTCAGACCAGTTAGCAGCACCGAAGTGCCACAAACGTCTCCTCACCGAAGGCGGGGGTCGTTCTTGCGGAAGACTTGAAGAGACAGAACAAGATACGGAGATAAGAAGGTGATCGGATGAACCCAGAGGAGGAAAGAGTTTAACAGTATAAGGAGAAGGATTAGAAGTAAGGAAAAGATCAAGTATGTTGGGTTCATCACCAAGGCGATCAGGGATACGGGTAGGGAGTTGCACCAACTGCTCAAGGTTGTTCTGGATAGAAAATTGGAAGGCGAGTTCACCGGCTGGTATCATGAGAACTAGATGAAAGCCATTGGCGGTGGTGAACATTGAAATCACCTAAAATGATGATTTCAGAGAAAGGAGAAGAAGATAGAATGTGCTCTATTTTGAGTTTAAATAGTCGAAGAATTTTTTATAGTCAGTAGAATTAGGAGATAAATAAACAGAACAAATAAATTTAGTAGTAGAATTGCAAGAGAGCTTAAGCCATAAGGTAGAAAATTCAGGAGACTCCAAATTAGAGACACGAGAGCAAATAACATCGTTGCGCACATATGCGCAACAACCGCCTTTGGCTGAAAATTGAGGATAGAGACAGTAGGAGGTAACAGAATAAGGTTTGCTGTCAGCACACTCAAGCAACTGAGTTTCGGTTAGAAACAGGATATATATATATATATATATATATATATATATATATATATATATATATATATATATATATATATATATATATATATATATATATATATATATATATATATATATATGGGGAAACCCCACAAAAACACATTTCCAAGATAAATGTAAAAACTATGGTTAAAAATAATAAAAATATTATTTCACACATGAAAAATAATTCAGTCCCGTTTTAATTCAACATATTTTAATTAAAGATGACATTCTCCGAATTTTTGGCCATTATTTGTATACGTTCTTGAAGTCAAGTTCTAAATTTTGCCATGTCGAGTGGAACGTTAGTCCCTATGTAGCCCCTTAGAAAAAAAAATCCATAGGGGCGACATAAAGGGAACGGGCACCCTATCCAACATCTCCATGCAACGAGGACAGCAGATCTGGAAACATTTCCCTGAAAGCTTATAATGATATTCGAGCCTTGTGCCTGTGTGCTGTAGCTATATCTAGCTGAAACCACACATTATGTTTTCTAGGTCAAAGTGTTCGAATTGTGTCCTTGAAAGTTTTTCTGGCGTATGAATGTAACGGTCAAAGGTTAGTAACAGTAACTATTACATCACTTTCTTCAAAGAAATAAGGACCTGCAATGATAACGGAAACGATAATTTTATTTTGGGTCAATTTACAAAGTACTTAACGTACTTGAGTTCTCCTAATTGCAAGTCAGCAGGCTCATTCTTGGTGTCCACTTACGAGATATTGTGTGTGCTACAACAGTTCCCACAGTGGACGTTTTCCGCTACCGTAAAAACTAAGCCCTTCAAATTATACGAAATGCCTCTGGGATCCTTGAACATGTTCATCAACGAATGCTACATTGATATGAAGCTCGTGTAGCTATACGAGGACACCATTACGAGCATCGCCTATAAGCATTGCATATAGTGAACGTTCTTTTAGTAAAAATGCTCCTCTGACCGTTACAGATTTCATTCTTTTGCCTTTCTTATGTGTTGGTGATAAGAAAGTGTTCGATATTTTGATGTCGTAACCTATTTAGGTTGTAACTAGGGATACATGTAAAGCATTTATGTTTGTGACTTTCAAGAGTGTACATATTTGAGTTGCACCAAGAAATTTCCCCCATAACTTCCGTGATAGGTTTTCTCATATTGTACTTGCATTGCATAACTGCAATTCTCAGTTTGGTAAGAATTTCAAATCATTGTAACTTTTGAGTGGCCCATGTTAGTACACTTGTTATTTGTAACTTTTTCCCTGTTGTGGTCTGTAGAACTACGGTTCATGATTAGCCAAGCAATTACCGTATACTATATATATATATATATATATATATATATATATATATATATATATATATATATATATATATATATATATATATATATATATATATATATATATATATATATATATATATATTAGATCGGTTTAGGTCTAAAGGGAAAGAAAGACTTTTTTGGTTAGATGTTTTTGAATTAAGATGAACTAATTGACTAGTTATTTCTGTGGTATTTCCGTTTTTATTTAAAAACTGAAGAACAAAGATAACTACATTGACACTCCTCATCTACTTTTGGAATCGAATTTTGATGAGAATGCAAAAATGAAATTCAATTTCTGCTGGAAAAATAAATGGAATTTAGGTTATTCATATTTTTTTTTTTTTTTTTTTTTTTTTTTTTTTTTTTTTTTTTTTTTTTTACAGAACGCCACCACTCACGGGCAGAGCCCTTTTCAAGGAGGGGAAAAAATCATATTTTTTTTAATTTACATTACACATAAAATAAAAATAAAAAATAATATAAATATAATATATATATATATATATATATATATATATATATATATATATATATATATATATATATATATATATATATATATATATATATATATATATATATATATATATATATATATATATATATATATATATATATGGAAAAAGTGGAAAGGGAATAATAGATGAAAAGTAGAGGAAACGAGAGCGAAAACTAGTGGAGGGTAGAGAGGGTGAGGGGATTGTCTGGGAGAATAGCTAAACAAGGAAATCTAATTTACGTCAGCTGAATTAGATTTCATTAAGTATGATTTAGGAATCAATAGGATATAAAAATATCTTTCAAGTGCAAGAGAAAAAAGAATTGCACTTTTCAAACATTTCACACATAAAAAAAAAAAAAAACTAGCAAAGAAATTCATTGAAAACACTATAAAAATTTTTTTTTAATGTAAAATATGCTTCCTTTTCCAAATGCGTCATCAACGATCTCTCTCTCTCTCTCTCTCTCTCTCTCTCTCTCTCTATATATATATATATATATATATATATATATATATATATATATATATATATATATATATATATATATATATATATATATATATATATATATATATATATATATATATATATATATATAGATGGAGAGAGAGAGAGAGAGAGAGAGAGAAAGAGAAAGAGAGAGAGAGAGGAGGGAAGTAGCTCTCCAAGATTACTCCTCCCCCCGCTCCTACTGTCTATATCCTCAGTTTTCAGCAAAAGGCAGTTATTATGCAATGTACATAAGAGCGCACCGATGTTGTTTGTTCTTGTATCTGTAATTTGGAGTCTTCCAAATTTCCACCTTATGGTTTAAGCTCTCTTGCCATTTCTGCGACTAAATTTATTTGTTCTGTTTATTTATCTCGTAATTCTACTGACTACCCTAAATTCTTCGATTATCTAAACTCGAAAATATAGCATATTCTCTCTTCTTTTCCTTTCTCTGGAATCATCATATTAAGTTATTTCAAAGTTCACCACCGCCAGTGGCTTTCTTCTAGTTCTCGTGATACAGCTGATAAACATACCTTCCAATTCGCTATCCAAAACGACCTTGAGCAGTTGCTGCAGCTCCCTACTCGTATCCCTGATTGTCTTGGAGATGAACCCAACTTTCAAAACCTTTTTCTAACTTCTAATCCTTCTCATGATATTGTTAAAGTCTGTCCACTTTTGGGTTCCTCCGATCAACTTATCTCTGCATCCTCTTCCAGCTTTTCAAGTCCTGCGCCGGAAAGACCCCAGCCTATTGCTAGGAAAAGTTTATGGCATTTTGGTGCCTCAAGCTTGTCGGACTTTCGCACGTACTTCTTTGATTTCTCATGGAATGATTATTGCCTTGTGGGTGAGGTGTCTCGGAGTGTGCAGAACGTTTTATCGAGGAGTATCCTCTCTGGCATGGAGGAGTATATTCTATATTCTTTCCCTTCTGCTAAACCTAACAAACCTTGGTTTAACTCTTCTTGTTCTTGTGGTATCCTTCGCAGGGATGCTGCCTTCAGGGATTAATGTCGTCATCAAACTCCAGAAATTCATGCAACTTAAATTTCTTCTCGGAATCATGCAAAATATATTCTCCGTAACACCAAAAGCTTTTTTCTGTAGAAAATGCAATAATCTCTCTGCTTCTTCTTTACACCCTTTCTGGCATTTTGAAAAAAATGTTAACTCTAACTTTGCTTCTTCCTCTTTCTCTCCTGTACTATCTTCTGACGGCACAACTGGTGTTTTGATATCTTCTAAAGTTGAGCACTTCACTCAAATTCAACTTTAAACTATTCCGGTACTATGCCTCCTCCTTCAATGCTCTTCAACTCATTTATGTCTAAAATCATAATTTTTCCTAAAGACTTCATTTCTGCTCTGTCTGAGCTTAATACTAAGAAGGCGTACTGTCCTGATGGTTCTCAAAACTTGTGCTTCCGAGCTTGCACTCTGCCTTGGTGAACTGTTTCGTCTGTCTTTCTACTTCAACCGTCCCTGATTGCTGGAAACGTGAGGTCATTCAGCCTATGCCAAAGAAGGGGGATCCCTTTTAATTCTCCAATTGCCGTCCCATTTCTTTGACATCCGTTTTTTCTAAAATTTTCGGATCTATCCTTTGCAAGAAGATTTGGAAATATCTCAATTCTTCTAATCTTATCTCTGATCGTCAGTATGGCTTTCATAAAAAACAGTGATCTTCTTTCACTTCTCTCTGACCCTTGGTCCTTCGCTGTTCGGCATTTCAGTGAATATTTTTCTGTCGCGCTTAACCTATCAAAAGCTTTCGAGAGAGTCTTTTACAAAGCTATGATTTTTAAACTTCCTTCTTTCAGAATCTATCCTCTCTAATTTTATTTCCGGTCTTTTTATAGCAGCTTTTGTAGACGGCCACCATTCATCCTTTAAATCTATTAATAGTGGTGTCCCTCAGGGGTCTGTCCTATTCCAACACTTTTTCTACTTTTCCTTAATAACTTTCTCTCTATTTTTATATCACCTATCCACCCATATAACGATGACATCAACCTTCATTACTCCTTTCAATTTAAGAGACGTACCAACAACAGCATTTAATTCAAGGTAGAATGGTTGCCTAGGAGCAACTAACCTCTGACCTTTCTCGTATTTCGAATTGCGGCAAAGAAAACATGGTCTTTTTCAATATCTCAAAAACTCAATTCCTCCATCTTTCTACTCGACACAATCTTCCATACAACTATGATATCTTTTTTGAATTCACACATCTCAAACCTTGATCTATCCTTAATATTCTTGGTGTTTCTTTTTCTCGCGATCTTTCTTGGGAAGATCACATTACTTCTCTTTCTAAATAAGCTTTTAAGAGGTTGGGTGTTCTGAGGCGCCTTCGTAATTTTTTCACTCTACCCCAGTTGTTTGCTTTGTGTCAGGGGCGTTGTTCGTCTCTATATGGAATACGCCCCAAACATCAAGGGTGGTTCCACACATACAACTCTTCTTGAAAAGGTTCAATCTAGGGCTTTTCGTCTCATTAACTTTCTCGCACTCTCTAATTCTCTCCAATTTCTTTCTACCCGTCGAATTCTTACATCACTCTCTCTACACCATCGCTATTACAATGGACTCTCTGAAAAACTCTGTCACATACCTCTACAATTGAGTGAGGCTCGTGCAACATGAATTTCTACACAGTCTCATCCTTCCTATGTCTGACTCTCTGATCTCGGATTTTATAATCTCAATGATAAAATTTGAGCAACTTTTGCTTATTAAATCTGGATGTTATTATTATTACACTGAGAATATTTAGCTCACTGATTGTCTGGTACAATGAATTAGATAATGATTATGAAATTATAAAGTAATAAAATTCTAATATTATTATATTAAGCTAATATTTAGATGATTAAACAATAAAATTCTAAAATGACTTGATCATTGACAGACTGAAGCAGTGGTTTTCAGGAGCAGGATAAATCCAAAAAAAGGGTTGCTTTGAAATTTATCTATATGTCCAGCACACTGCAATACATATATATATATATATATATATATATATATATATATATATATATATATATATATATATATATATATATATATATATATATATATATATATATATATATATATATATATATATATATTATGGCATCCGCATCCGCATCCGCATGCGAGGATGCGGAGCATCCGCACAAAAATCAACATCCGCATTTTCCATCCGCATCCGCACTTTCGGAAATTCAACATCCGCATCCGCACTTTCAAAAATTCAACATCCGCATCCGCATCCGCACTTCTCCAAAATTCGACATCCGCATCCGCATCCGCAAATTAGAAAATATGACATCCGATCCATCACTATATATATATATATATATATATATATATTATATATATATATATATATATATATATATATATATATATATATATATATATATATATATATATATATATATATATATATATATATATATATATGCGAATTGTAGATCAAGAGTGAGGGTGAAGAGAGAACTATCGGATTGGTTTAGCATAGGAGTGGGATTGAGACAGGGGTTTGTAAATATCTCCATGTTATTTAATCTATTGATGAATGGTTTACTTAGA
Organism: Armadillidium nasatum; assembly: GCA_009176605.1. Taxonomy (NCBI): domain Eukaryota; kingdom Metazoa; phylum Arthropoda; class Malacostraca; order Isopoda; family Armadillidiidae; genus Armadillidium; species Armadillidium nasatum. The sequence continues at coordinate 290 of SEYY01005958.1, read as the reverse complement.
AAAATGGAGAGAGAAGGGAAGAGTATTACGTTGAGAAATATGGAGGGTGAATGTGAAGTGAATGTTTTACTTTTTGCAGATGATGCGGCATGTGTTGGTGGCAGAATCTGGAGAAAAGATGAGAATACTTGTGAGAGAGTTTGAAGGGAAATGTGCAAACACGAGATTGAAATTCAATCCAGCGAAGAATAAAGTTATGAGGATTGGAGGTGGGGATGAGGAAATGTGGAGGGAGGAATTGGTTTGTAGAAGTGTGAGAATGGAAACTTGAGGAGGTGAATGAATTCAAA
>SEYY01005957.1:0-12985 GCA_009176605.1 Armadillidium nasatum | reverse complement strand
ACAGAAATGACATCTTTAGAAGAAATTACAATTGTTAGGCATAAATGAGTTGGAGGGGGTTGAAGGAGGAGGAATAGCTCTGGAATCGTCTAAGGTAGAGTTAGAGGCAAAAGTTTGAGCGAAGAGTTCAGCTTTAGAAGAAGGTAAAATGGCAGTTATGCCATCAGAAGAGACTAGAGGAGGGAAAGAGGAAGAAGCAAAGTTAAAGTTGACATTTTTTGCAAAATGCCAGAAAGGGCGAGAGGAAGAAGAGCCAGAAAGATTATTGCATTTGAGACGGAGAAAAGAGTTTTTGGTATCACAAGAACAGATTTTGCACGATTCCAGGATGAAATATAAATTGAATGAGTTTCAGGAGTTTGAAGACGACGGTAATCTCTGAAGGCAGCATCCCTACGGCAGGTAGTGCTAGAACAAGTAGAGTTAAACCAAGGTTTAGTAGAAGGGAAAGAATATGAAATGTACGCCTCCATGCCAGAGAGAATCACCTCAGTTATGCGTTCTGCACAATCCGAAGGATCCCTCCCACGAAAGCAATAATCATTCCATGGAAAATCAGAGAAGTACAACCGCAAGTCAGACCAGTTAGCAGCACCGATGTGTCACAAACGTCTCCTCGCTGAAGACGGGGGCCGTTCTTGCGGAAGACTTGAAGAGATAGAACAAGATTCGGAGATAAGAAGGTGATCGGATGAACCCAGAGGAGGAAAGAGCTTAACAGTATAAGGAGAAGGATAGGAGGTTAAGAAAAGATCAAGTATGTTGGGTTCATCACCAAGACGGTCAGGGATACGGGTAGGGAGTTGCACTTTTAAAAGGTTGTTCTGGATAGAAAAGTTGTAGGCGAGTTCACCGGCTGGATCATGAGCACTATATATATATATATATATATATATATATATATATATATATATATATATATAATATATATATATATATATATATATATATATATATATATATATATATATCATCACAGTCCAAAGGTGTGTCTTTTTTAAGTAGCCGGCTTGCTAGGCCTGTCGCCACAACCTCCAAATAATGCTGGAGGTACATGGGAAGGGGCAAACAGCTGATAAGTCCTCCCAACCCAATCAACCTATTGAAAAGTCTAGTTGTAAGACTTTATGATTCAGATGTCATATGGAATCACGTTCAAAATAATGAATATTCAAGTTGAAATTTGCAAATTTTTAATTTCCTTTGTATTAATTCCAAAACAGTACATCGTATTTTACTTTTGTTGCTTCATATGAATTTTTTTTCCTTATTTAAATTAAATTTTACTATTTATCTTAATTTCGAAAAAAAATAAATTTATATTAAAATTTTTGTTTATTATTCATAAATTCATCCTGGCTTGAATATTGATGTTTTCTCACTCATAACCTTCTTCTCTAGATCAAGTTTCTTCTGAGAGTTTATTTTTTACTCTTCAGATTACCATCTTGCTTCTCTTTCTTGGTGTTTTCCTTAAAAAATCTTACTGTTTCTTCTCTTTTTAACACGTCTTACCCCAATGACATCTAAACCATATATATATATATATATATATATATATATATATATATATATATATATATATATATATATATATATATATATATATATATATATATATATATATATATATATATATATATATAAGTGGGCTTGATTAATGATATTTTTATAAATGGTAAAAATTGACTACAATAAAACTGAGAAGATAAAATTAGTTCTTTCTCAGTTTTTTGGAGTTTCGTTTATTGGGTGATAAAATTGAAATTAAAACAATAACATTACAAGAGGTCTTCAAATTATTTTAATTAATAAAAGATAATTGAAAAGGAAAAAAGTTATCACACAAGGAAAAAAGGAAGCGACTGAAAAGGATTGTCCCAAAGCAATCATTGCCCAGAGTAAAGAAAAGTAGTTCTTCTAATTTTACATCGCTTGAGATTAACTGTCTTACAAGTGATTTTGATGTAGTTTCAAAATCAAAATCAGTTAGAATTTTTGTGATTTTAAATCAAAATCAAAATCAGCTAGAATTTTGTGATTTTAAAATCAAAAATCAAAATCATGTCCATATATATATATATATATATATATATATATATATATATATATATATATATATATATATATATATATATAATATATATATATATATATATATATATATATATATATATATATATATATATATATATAATATATATATATATATAAAACTCATCTCCAGATTCCTTTAAAACTAAATTTGTTAATTTTATGTATTTTCAATGGCAGTTCCACCCCAGTCTAATAATTTCAAATTCTTCTAAAAAAACAACACCTCAGAATAAGGACCGACCGGGCCGGGGTCACCCAAATTTGGCCGGGGTTTCCTAAAATTTGTAAAGAGGTCAAAAGCACTGAAATTTTAGGTTAAGGAATTTGATATATAAGGTTTATTTAATTGTAAGGAAGGAGTAGAATAGCCAACATTCACTTAAATTAATGATTATATGCATTTTCTCCAAAAAAAAAATCAAAAAATTACAGTTTTGTATAGTTAAAGTTTAAAAAAAGTACAAAAATTAAAAAAAAAATATTCTAATTCATAATAGTGATTCAACAGGTTTACTTAAGTAAGACCCTAAGGTAAAGTTTGAAAAAATGTAAGATATAAAATTATCAATATAACCTGTATTTATACATATCATTGTTATTTTATTGCTATGTATCAAACTTGTATAATTTAGCTACATTATTTCAAAATTATTATTTTCTTCATACTTTCAGTTAATATGGCTAAAAGATCAACTTCTGCAATATTGGAGCACTTTACAATGTTTCAGGATAGGCTCGAAATAGCTAAATGTAACATCTGCAGTCAGAAAATTAGAAGAGAACCTCCGGCTGCCACAAGTAAAAAAATTTCAATCAAATCTTTTTGGAGTATGTAAAATCAAAACACAAAGATGAACATTCACTAGCAGAAAAGGAGCGGTCAAAAGAAACAGAAAAGAAAAAAATCTTAATTTTCTTATATTTTGATTGAAATTTTTTTTTTTATTATTTGACTGATTGAGCTGAAATTTTCAAAGTATGTGAATTTTTTCACGAAGTTCTGAGTTGATTTCGAGCATATTTTTGAGTCTATAACGGTTTGAAACTTATTTGGATCCAAAGTTAAAAAAAATGAATAACTGGGTCAAACCACTGTTCCACATGGGCTGAAAACTTAACTGAATACCTTTGCCCCAATTTCTTGCATTAGTGGGAAAAGATTTTTGATATCACGTCTAGAAAAAAGTTATAAGCACTTGAAATTTTTTTGCAAAAATCGTACCCTTTTGGAGGAAAAAATTATTTAAAAAAAAACGCTACCTATTTTTTTTTTATTTGTGAATATTGTTTAGAAGAGGGACAAGGCAACAATATTTATTTAGGTCATTTTTAAATGCTCTTTGTTTGAAGCGAGATATAGCCTCTCAAACTTTGGTAATTTTTGAAATTTGGTCAAAAATGGACCTTTTTGAAGGCTATATCTCAAAACCAACGAATCTCATCGAATAAAGTACATAGAGGAGTTTGTAGCCCCACCCCTCCTCTATACACACCAAAAATAGGAAATGTTATAGTTGATTTTTAAAAAATTTTTTTTGTCTGAAAAGGTGGATTTTTTTAGTTCAAAATTTTTTTTTCTATAGTTGGTCAGTTTTTGGCTAATAACATTTTTTCTATAACTCTGGGAACAAAAGTCTATTAGAGGCTTTTGTAGCCCATATAATTTTGAATAAATAGTCTAATTTTCAGCTCATTCAAAAAAGTGGTTTGGCACCGCCATTCTATTGAAAAAGGGTAAAATTTCCACACACACAAAAAAAAACTTTTAACTGTAATAGACTCGGAAAAACGCTAGAAATGGATTTTTTTTTTACCGGTAAAAAATCTATTTACACTGAAAGTTTCAGCAGAATCGGCTGAAAATTAAAAAAAAAAAATTTTCTGTATAATTTGCCATTTTAACCCCGGCTGGCAACCCCGGTTTTCCCTGATTTATAGCCGGGGCCGGGGTCAGTAAAAATGACCAGGGTTGGCCGGGGCCGGGGCCGGGGCCCCAGTCGGTTCATACCTCAGAACCATAGTTGCCATTTAAAGTAGTTTCCAATAATATACAACTTATGAAATCTATTTTGCAATGTTTCTTATTAGGGGTTCAACCATTGTGGTGTTTAGGATGTTTTTTTTATGTAAGTATGTCTGTCAGTCAATTTTTCAGTAAGGCAGGCAGACTTGAGGGTACGGTAGGTGAAGATGGTCTTTTTTTGTGTGTGTTTGTATCATATTTCTTATTATTATTATAATTTTTATATATATTTATATTTTTATTTTTTATCATTATATATATATATATTTTTATATATATATTGTTGAATGAAAGGTATGAGTGGTGAGTGTCCAGGCGGTTTCAGTGAATCTATCTTTTCACCTCCTGTTTCTCTAGTTTTAATAACCTTCTATTCGGTCTTTTTTTTTGTTTTAGTCGTCTGGCATTCCCCACTCTGTGTGAAAGGGAGTGATTGTGGTTTTGTATGTAAATGGTTTATTATGATTTTTTTCTTTTTTTAGGTTAATAATTGAAATTTTGTTTTGTTTGAGTAGATTGAAGAAGTGAAGAAGTATTAAGTGAGACACAGGATTTTCTGGTAAACAGGTACTAATTTTTATAACCTTATTATTATCCTTGTTATTTTTGTTATATATTATGATTATGATGGTTATTATTATTATTATATTATTTTATTATTTTTATTTTATTTTTTTTTTTTATTTTTATTATTATTATTATTATTATTATTATTATTGAAATTATTAAAATGAAGTGTATTATTTATTATTATTATTATTATTAGTATGATGTTAAGAAAGAGGGTTTTTCTTTCTTTCCAGCTCAGCTGCACTGTGTTGGAAGGGAAAGAAAAACTGGACGGGATTCCGTTCAGTTTTTTTTGACTGGATTTTTTTTGTGGCTGGAATTGCGTTGTTGCTTTTGCCTGTAGCTTATCCAGTTTTTTTTGCTTTTTGCTATGCTTTGTTATTATTATTGAAACAAATAAGCCTGTCTACTGTGAAATTTGCTTGGTTTGCATTTGAAGGCTATCATTTTTTTTACACCAACAGAAGAAAAAAAATTAATTATAACAAAGCCACCTTATCTCTCTTAGGATTGAGCCAACATTCTGATTGGTTGTGGTCCAGTGCAGTGGAAGATTATTTTGACGCATACAGTGAAAGAGGCCTGTGTAAAATTGGGGTAAAAATAAATTGAGATATTGGGAGGGGAAAATTACCGTAAGGTAATTATGAAATAAAAAACGTTTTTTTTTTGTTTATTATTTTCATTGTTTTTGTGATATTTTATATTATTATTATAATTATTTTATTATTTTTATTTTTATACACAATAAATTATTGCATATGCTTTGTTATCTTATGTATTAATATTATTTTATTTTTGTTAATTTATATTTATATTGCATCTTATATATTCGGTCCGATTATTATTGTTATATTTCTACATTTATTTTTTATATAATAAATTATTGTGTTTTGCTTTTTGTTTATTCCATCACTTTCCTTGATAGAGAGCCTTAAATAGTTATTTTTTTTGTAACTGCCACACCATAATGAAATGAACTCATCTCCAGATTCCTTAAAACTAAATGTTTTATTTTACTGTAAATGTATTTTAACCGATTTCAATTGAATATTATTTGGAAATTACTTTAAATGGTAACTATGGTTCTGAGATATTGTTTTCGGTTAGAAGGATTTGAAATCATTGAGGCGGCTCCACACATGCGGAGTTCGTCGAATCCTTGGCCGAACTCCGCATGTGTGGATGGGACACCTTTGGCAAATGTTTGTTCATTGACTTGGTTTGCTAAATGCTCAATTCTTTTCCATTTGACAAATTGACACGCATCAAAGCGAATGTTTTAGAATCTGTTCCCGAACACACATGCGTTGGTACACCCTGTCAGTGGGACTAGCATACTTCATCATCTGCTCTTAAAAGTTCTTCTCCTAGAGTGCTCTAAAAGATCATGTTTTTCAGCTCATTGGTTTCAGTGCCAGTCCTTGAGTTTTATTTAAACTCCCAGGGAGGGTTTTCAACCTTTCAATGGGACTAGCACCTTCTCCATCTAACCTCTAAACACTTTCTCAAAGAGCTCTCCAGAAAATCATGCTTCTCGGAGCTGTGGTTTCTCATGCTGGTCCTAGAGTTGTTGCAAGCAGTAAGCAATAATTATAGGGTGAGGGTGCTAGTCCTGTCGCTAATATATATATATATATATATATATATATATATATATATATATATATATATATATAATATATATATATATATATATATATATATATATATATATATATATATATATATATATATAATATATCCCTTCTTATAATTTTTTGCTATGCAAAAAAATATGGGAAGGGTTCTAAACGGCAAACCTTTAAGATAAAGGAATATAGGAAATACGGCAAACCTTTACGATGGAGAGTTATTAGCAGATCTGGTCGATGTGAGTAAGAGATGGAGAGATTATTTGGATACATTGTTGAATGTAACAAACGACATGGAGGAGGTTATCGGTGAGAAGATCGAAGGGGCAGGAGTGTGACCAATTACATTGGAAGGAGTTAATTAAATATGCAATAGGAAAGGTGAAAACTGGGAAGGCAGCAGAAGATATGATACCAGCTGAAATTCTAAAGAATGTTGGAGAGAAATGAATGATATAGATAAAGGAAATAATAAATAAATGTTGGTATGGTGAAAAAATGCCCAATGAATGGAACAAGACGATAAACTGTCTCATTTAAAAAAAAAGGCTAAGGACAATGTAGAAATTACAGGGGAATTGCCTTAATGCCACACATTACGAAGATTTATGAGAGAATTCTAGAAAGGAGACCGAGGGACATAGTAGAAGGAAAGTTAGACGAGTGACAGTGTGGATTTAGACCGGAAAGATCGACTATCCATTTAATCTTTGCATTAAGGATGATTAGTGAGAAGAGATGCAAGTTTAACAAAAAGGTTTATATAGCTTTTGTTGACCTGGAAAAACCTTTGACGGGGTGCCTAGAGCAATTTTGTGGACCGAGTTGGAGGGAGAGGAATACGAGGTTCTATATAAACTAATAAGAGCTATAAAGAGTATATATGTAGACAGTCTATGTGAGGTTAAATCTCAGATGGGAGAAAGTGACTAGTTCGGAATTTCATCAGGAGTGAAACAGTGTAGTGTGCTCTCTCCAATTCTGTTCATTGTCTTTATGGATTTCTGTGGCAGATTTGTACAGAGGGGTGTGGTGAGATCTTTTTTAAGCTGACGACCTTGATAAAATTTTGGATGCCGGGGAGGCATTACAAAGATTTTTCAACGAATGGGATAAAGTGTTGACGACCAAGGGAATGAATATTAGCAAAGAAAAAAATGGAGGTTATGATGTTAGGTACAGAGCATGAGGAATTGAATATTTGGATAGGAGATAGAATCCTAAAACAGACAGAACTTTTTAAGTACCTGGGAATGTGTTTTAGAGATGGAAATGTGTGTGTCTTGAGTTGAATCATAGGATTGGTAAACTCAATGGGGTACTGGCTTCCCTGTTCCCATTGATTAAGGATTGGAACATCCTGCGTAAGGTTAAAACAATAATGTACGAAAGAATATTAAGGCCTATTATATCACAATGAAATGAGACTTGGATGCTGAACACTAAAGCCAAGAGTAAAATGATGTCTTTCAAGATCAAGGTACTAAGAATGAAAGCGGGGCTGACAAGATTGGATAGAATAAGAAATGATGATATAAAAGAGGAGCTGGGGATGGAGAGTATATTGACATATGAAGAGAATGAATGAAGTTAGGTATGCAAAGAAGTTCTACGAGTGGAGACCGATGGAAGGCCGAGAATTAGGTGGAGGGACAACTTCAAGGTAGCAGTCGAGAAGAGGGGAAGAAGTGTGGAGGAGATTCAAGTCAAGAATGTACAAATATCAATGACAGTGCAGTGGATGGGTTTTGTCCGAGACAGCTAACAAGTGAGTGCACTTACAGGAGTCTAGTGAGAAAGTATATATATATATCCCAGGAAATTTTTTTCTGCCTCTCAGTCGAGCCAGAATCTTTCTCCATCGAACTTTGAACTGTTTTATTTGGTTTTTAAATAAAACGTATTAACTATTAACTCAGGCAAATTTTTAAATGAAAATCAATTGGTTAATTATACCTTCAAAATAAAGAAAAATTAAAAATAATTATTATTACCTTATTTCATACTATAACAATAAAATTATGTTAGAAAAACACTATTTTTCTGTAACACTTCTTAAAAAGTAAATGTGATGATTAAGTGGTTAACGTCTTCGAGATACTAATGATTTAGAGCAATTATATCTTTATAATTTCTTTTACCTAAGTTTATTAGTCGTTAATTCATTATATTTTAATATCTTTCACATATGAGAATTAAACTGTTGAAAATTTGATATCAAAATAATTGCTTTGACAATGTTAACTTACTTGCTAAGTCTCTCCTCTTCTGAATCTAGAAATTTGCAGAGTCAAATCTCTCTTTAAATTGCCATAAACTACTACTACAGGTTTAGATATTTAAAAAAAAAAATCATCTGTAAAATTGAAAAAAAAAAAAAAAAGTTAAAAGTATGGTAATAATATAATCAACTTTGATTATAAGAGTTGAAAAGACAACTTAATATCATTCATTGAGATTTAAATGGCAATAAATCATTATGGGAGCAGTTAAGGAGTGGGGTTCCTCAAGGTTATTTTTTTTTTGTGCTGTGGTCTCTTCTATTCTTAATCTATATCAATGACTTAGATAAGGGAATAAAATGTTTAGTTTCCAAGTTTCCTGATGATACTAAGCTGGTCTGTCCAGTTAAAAACATTGAGGGATGTATAACAGTTCAATAGATGCTAGGAATAAAGCCAATAGAATGCTAAGAATAATAAACTGCAATGTTAATTATAAAAGTAAGAAGGTGATCAGTAAGCTCTATAATGGTTATGTCAGACAACTGATTTTGAGTTCCTTATTTAAGAAAAGACATTAATTTGATGGAGGCAGTATAACCCAGACCAACAGGAATGATTTTTGGTTTTGAAAATAAGAATTACAAGGGTAGTTTAAAAGAACTGGAGATGTTTTCCAGAAAAGTTTTCTTAAGAAGAGATATGATTCCAAGTTTTCAAAATGTTTTTCATCAATTGACGATGTAGACGTTAGTTCTTTTTACTAGATCCCAATGGGCACATCAGGGGTCATAAAAAAATAAAGCTATGCCATCCAGATGTGAGAAAGTATTTTTTCACTAACAGAGTAATTAATTTTTGGAATGGTTTACCACAAGGTATTGTTGATAGTAACTATTTTATCTTAAGAGAAGGTTGGATCAATATATGGATGATCAAAGTATAGTATGACTTACTCTGCTTTTAAGGCAACATATTTTAATGAGAATTCTTGACAATTCCTTGTGAAATGAGGGATTTTGCATGTTAGTTTAGAATTTGGATGACCCATTTATTTACGGTTTTGAAAATGGCATATTGCATGGGAAATAGCATGGTTGGCTTGATTTTTTTACATGGGAGAAATTGGGTATGTGAAGAGCCATTCATAGGGAATGGCAACTTTTGTAACTTTTTGGGGACTTGGACAGTCTTGATAGGCCCTTGTGCCTTTTAACAGTCTCTATTTAATGTTCTTATGTAAACTAAACACTGCGCTCACTGATGTACATCCTTTACCAGCAAAATCTGGAATACTTTTCCACACCCATGTAAATACCATCAGTGTATGAGATCATGTTGCATCTAATCTGATCCAGGAAGATTTTCTCCATTACACAGATTGATAATTTGAAGACTTCCTACTTTTTCATACCAAAATAATAGAACAAAAGGAGTTTTTCATTTTATAAACATCAATATCATTCTCATTGTATACCAACACTTTTTATTAGTTTATTATATGTGATAAAGGAAAACTGAAATTTAATCTTTCCTATTTTTCCCAATTGGTGTAATATGAATATTAATAAATAAATATTTCCCTATCTAATCATGACAAACAACATGATATTTTTAAAAAAATTCAATTTTTAAAGTTTAAAAAATAAAATATATATATATATATATATATATATATATATATATATATATATATATATATATATATATATATATATATATATATATATATATATATATATATATATATATATATTGAGGTGTGCATTAATTATTCTATTTGGTAAATATACATATTTCGTCTCTTTCCTTGTATTTACTGTAGTTATTCAAAATATAAACTGGAAATGTGATGTATATTGAAGTAAGACAATACAAATGGGCCGGAAAATCAAATTGCCAAATTAAAATGCGTTTAAGGTAAAAAAAAAAAACAGATTTTGAGCATCATAAAGCTTCGTTTTCATCTGCAATTTTAACAATATGTAATAAGAAATTGGGCAGAGGAAGGTAATTGGAAAATAAATTGATACTAATTTAGGTATATAAATTGTCAAATCTAACAAACCAGTTTGACATAACCTAACCTTGACTTAGAGGGTAAATGTATACAAATGGCCATCAAATAGGCCAAACCTAAATTAATAAATAAATAAAAAGGAATTAAAATGTACTTTTTAAATATTTAGCCACAATGTTACAAATTATTGATATATTAATAACGATAATTTTTATGATGTTCTCTGCCTATATCGCTATAAAGCATAGGCATGTTCGGGGTAGTTGACCTAATTATATCATTTTATAACAGTATCTTTTAGTACTTTAACTATTTTTAAATTTATTGAATTTAATTTTCTAACCCATCTTTATTGTTTTTCTTCAATATACATTACATTTCCAGGCACAAGCTCCATTGGGGGAACTCTCTCTGAAAAAAAAATGGAAAATACCCCAAATCGTAGAAAAGGAAAAGTAGTCGACAATATTATCATCACTCATGGGTCGGGGGTATGGGGGGCAGAGCCCCCCATAGACAAATGCTGGGTATAATACCCAATTTAAGTTTTTTTAGTTCATCAATTGTCGTAAAAAAACATTTTTTTAAAAATCTTACTTTGAACCACAGTAAAAATTTTGTGGATCCTCAAACTGGAGCTTACACCCAAAATATAGAGGCCACATGGAGTGTACTTCAATACAAAAATTAAAAATATATATATATTTTTTTTTTTTATTATTTTTCGAGCGCTGAAAAAAAGTTCCCTCAAAAGGACATGAACCCATTTCCAGTTTACATTTTAAATAACTAAGGTAAATATCAGGTAAGAGATGAACTGTGCATAATGACCTTCTTGAATATTTCCCAAGTATCCACTTGGGCTAGGGAGTCAGATCTGGAATTGAAAGATTTTGGTAGACCCGGAGCAGTTTCTAGGGTTGTGGATGGAGCTGAAACTGGAGCCCCAAAAAAAGAAGCATCTCCAGCTCTAAATTTATTATCATCGTATTAAGCATTCATTCTTTTATCTTATTCATTCTTTTTAGTTTTTATTGTAATTCATTATTCCTTACTGTGAATTGTGAAAAATTTTGTCAATAACCTCTGATTTTATTTTGCTTCAATTAAACTTTATTCTCGAATACAGCAAATATAAAATAATTATAATTTTCACTAAAATTAATTTTTTAGTAATGTTTTCATAATGAATACCAGGAAATGCAATAAATCATTAGAATCAAAATATTTTTAAAAAAAATAAATAAATAAAATTATGAAAATATTTTACTTTACCAAGTTGCAAAAGATGAAGTTATCTTTGAATTAAAAATATGCCAAAGACTAATGTTGCCAGACCAAATCACCCAAAGGATCACAATAACCACCCTATATCTACCTACCAAGTTAAGATGTACCCTACTTTAACAAGGGTGAACACCCCAATAAAAAGCAAGCAACTGGGGTGGTGTGAAGTAATTCTGACAGTGACCTCAGGATACCTAATATCTTTGAAGCTTGTTTAGAAAGAGAAGTAATGTGATCTTTCAAAGATCATGAGAAAAGGATACGTCAAGAATATTAAAGACATATAGGGTTGAGTTGTGTTTTAGAAGACATCAAAGTTGTGTGGAAGAGTGTGGAGAGATGGAGGAGCTGAGTTTTTAAGGGATTGAGAACAACCATGTTTTCTCTGCCCCAATTTTAAATATGTGAAAGACCAGAGGTTAATTACTCTAAGCCTACCCTTCTCGAGTCTATCAACTGATGTTGGGTGGGGCATTTTTCAAACTGGAAAGAGTAATGAAGGGTGGAGTCATCAGCGTAAGAGTTGATAGATGAGGTAATAGAGAGAAGGTCATTAATGAAAAACAGAAAGTGTTGGGGATAGGACAGAACAGAACTATTAATAGATTTCAAGAAAGAATGGTGGCTGTCTACAACAGCTACTATAGAATGACCAGGAAAGCTCGCTCGGAAGCACAAGTTTTGAGCCACAGGAGGAATACCATCAGGATATATATATATATATATATATATATATATATATATATATATATATATATATATAATATATATATATATATATATATATATATATATATATATATATATATATATATATATATATGTAATATGGCAATAGACCTGGATCCCAGTGCCATTCCATCTATATCAGTTAGGCCTGTATCATGCAGCAAACTTCGGTTGGTCAGATTATCAGTTGAACTAAGAACGCTAGAAAACTAAATAATAGTAATAATAATAATAATCCACTACTGTGAACGCTACAATTACCGTTTTTTTTTTTCAAATTGGATGCTTCCCTTACACGTCACCACGAGTTTAGAACGAATGAACTGTTAGGACTTAGGGTCCTTACCTTAGGGATGCCGTAAAAGTTTCGATATATATATCCATATACATATTTTTTTACGAT
>SEYY01005956.1:22500-25000 GCA_009176605.1 Armadillidium nasatum | reverse complement strand
CGAGTTTGATTGCCAAGGCTTTGATAAGCTGATTGTTCTCCACCCATATAACGATTTTCCTCTAAAAAGTTATTTGTTCTCCACCCATTTGACGATATTCCTCTAATTTCCAACTTGACCCTTTCTCCTTCTCGAAGTAGCTCAATTTAATGGGGGTAGAAATCGTGTGTCATTAAAGGCGATTTTCATGTTTTACATAGAAAGAAGGGATCAAAGATTGGGGTCATTTCTTGGCTGGAAAAAAATGGGTTCAGATTTATATTGATAATTAAGGAAGAGAGAGAGAGAGAGAGATAAAAATGAGTATTTATTTAAATTGATATTTAAATAAAAAACTTATTAGTTTTTTTTTTAGAAATTTTATTAATTTGATTTGAGCAAGATCAAGGTGTGAATGATGTTTTTGTATGATTTTTTTTTTTTTTAAGGGGAGGGAACTTTTTTGGAAGTTGAAACAACTTTAATCACTTGAATCACTCGACTTTAATGCCACAGTTTACCAATAAGGAAGAAAAATTAAATTGATTGGATTTTATAACTCCATACGTTCAACATCTTTAAAAAGTTACTCAGTCTTTCCCTCTTCAACATTCTGACCTCTAAGGTAATTACTATGCTCATTCTTACATGTAATCTACTGCTCTACTGCTACTCTACTGCTGTTATACTGCTGTTTTACTGTTCTACTACTGCTCTATTACTCTAATGCTCTACTGGAAAACTATTCCTTTTTAAATGTTCCATCAGAAAAAACTAAGAAATTGGGCCTTGTATCGCCTGTACATAAAGTACATTTTTGGATATTTCTGCTGTGTTGGTAATAAGACCCATCTATTTTAGCCTTTATTTATAGTATATATTATAATATCTCTTTTTTTCAAATATTTTCACTGGCAGGAAAGACAAGGGGCCCGCTTAGAGTCCACCAGGGTTTGGGAGTCCAATTCTAAATCTGATCAATCAATGGCCGACATGATTTGATTCACATAACTCCATAAAAACAAAAAAATATCTGAATTATATAACTGAACTTCATAATTTATAAATTTTAAATAATTTTTTTATAAATTTTAAATAAATTTAATTTTTAATTTTTTTAATTTGTGGGTTAAAATATGTTAAATTTTACCATTCAAATAGTCTAGTGATTTGTTCAAGCAAACTCAGGTAAAGCTCGATTTAGATTATATTACTTTAATATTCAAAGCTTTAGGAAAGATATAGATTATTCCTAGGTTTTAGTAAGTTGAAAAAAATGTCCAACACTCCCAACTATAGAACTAAAACAGGGTTCCCCAACTAGGATCCACATGGACCACAATGAGAATACAGAAGCTTTGAATGCGTCCTCAAGGGTCCTTTTACCAACCTACAAATGAATATATAATTTAGGAGTATATGGAGGTTCACATACGTAAAGTTAGAACTCAGGGGATCCACAAGCATAAAAAGGCTTGGAACACCCGTTCTAAAATCTTGCTACAAATCCACTAGTCCACTAGTCATACTAGAAAGAGAGGTTTCATTAGAAATCGAAGTCTGATTCTAGTTGTAATAGCATTAATTAGTCCTAGGTTATGGTAAGTTATAAAATATATCTTAAATTCTAAAATTCTAAAATTCTTAAATTCTTAAATTCTTAAATTCTAAAATTCTTAAATTATAAAATTATAAAATTCTTAAATTCTTTGTTTCTTAAATTCTTAAATTCTTAAATTCTTAATATCTAAAATTCTCAAATTCTTAAATTCTTAAATTCTCAAATTCTTAAATTCTTAAATCCTTAAATTCTTAAATTCTTAAATACAAAATTTTTAAATTGTTAAATTCTCAAATTCCAAAATTTTTAAATTCCTAAATTCTTAAAATAGTTTGAAAGTTTTGTAATAAGAGCAGAGAGCATTAGTCCATTAGTCATCCTAGTATTAGAAGTAGTAGTAGCCCTAGTAATATTAACAATAACCAGTATAATTTGTTAGTAGTGACTAGTTATTCAAGATATGGTAGTAACATTAGTTGAAATAGTAATATTTCTAGTAATAACAACAATCATATTTTTATGCACCTATATATGATAATTTGAAGAAAAAAAATTTTGTTTCCTTTTAAATTAATAAAAATAACCAATAAGAAAAATTTAATTGAGAAAATAATGAAAAATAATTTTTTCCTAAAATATATAATTTTTTTTAATAATGCTATTATATCAATTACATTAAAAATTAAACTGTATACTTAGTAACATTAAGGACAATATAATTTAATAAAAATTTGTTAATACCTTTATTCTAGAAATTTAATTGCATATACTTATATATATATATATATATATATATATATATATATATATATATATATATATATATATATATATATATATATATATATATATATATATATATATATATATATATATATATATATATATATATATATATATATATATATATATATATATATATATATATATATATATATATATATATATATATATATATAT
>SEYY01005954.1:27500-32892 GCA_009176605.1 Armadillidium nasatum | reverse complement strand
TTGACTTAGCAGAAGAAACTTATAGAAAGATGGAAAAGCAATCGTGCAATTTGTCTCTTCTTTGTTACCTTCGAAATTTTTTAAGTTACATCAATTCTCATTCGACGCTGAAAAAAGGACATTTTAGTAGATACAGACATCCGCATAACAAAAAGGCCGTAACGAACTCCATCAGAAAATGGGTAAGTCTTGTGCATTGTGAAATATTTAAGCATCGGCTTTTTTTTAAATCGGTATACAGTAGTTGAAAGTCGGCTAAACATGGGTAATAGGGAATATAGAAAAAGGAAGGGTGTTCTAGACTTTAACCCTCCTCATAGGACGAAGTATGCGATTGGAGAGTTATGAAGAACAGTGTCATTTGTAATTGTGACATTATTAGGAGGTGACGTCACAGTTCGAAAATAGAAAAAGAAGAGTGTTCTAGGCTTTAACTCTCCTCATAGGAAGAGGCATGCCATTGGAGAGTTCTGAATAACAGTGTCAATTGTAATTGCGACATTATGAGAAGGGTGACATAACAGTCTGAAAATAGAAAAAGGAAGAGTGTTATGCACTTTAACACTCCTCATTGGAAGAGGTATGCGATTAGAGAGTTCTGAAGAACAGTGTCAATTGTAATTGCGACATTATGAGAAGGGTGACATAACAGTCTTAAAATAGAAAAAGGAAGAATGTTATGCACTTTAACACTCCTCATTGGAAGAGGTATGCGATTAGAGAGTCCTGAAGAACAGGGTCAATAAGGAGGGTGACATTACAGTTCGATGGATAGAAAGAGAGTGGAGAGACTCAATGAAAGTAGAAAATTTATAAAACGAGAAGACTAGACTGTAATCTTTCGAGATTTATTGTGTCAGTGGAATCATCTGAGTTATATGTTGCAAATTCTATACAAGGACAAACGACTTCTCAGTAGAGAGAAAGGTACTGGTGTTATGGGAAGAAATTGGGAAGAATGTCTTAGAATATCTATATGAGAAGAAGTTTATTTGATAAGAAAAGTAATATGATCTTTCCAGGAAAGATAAAAAGAAAATAGAAAAAAAAAAAATTAAATTAAATAAAAGCTAAGAATTTATTTTTAGGTTTTATTGTTAAAAAAAAATGATTTTTTTCATCCTATTTTGTCTTCAGCTTTTACTCTACAATCAACTTCTTCGGATATAGATATTAAGACATTCTACACCAGACCTTTCTCTCTACTGAGAAGTCGTTTGTCCTTGTATAGAATTTGCAACATATAACTCAGATGATTCCACTGACACAATAAATCTCGAAAGATTCAGTCTAGTCTTCTCGTTTTATAAATTTTTACTTCACTGATTCTCTCCACTCTCTTTCTATCCATCGACTGTAATGTCCCTCCTTATACTGTCGTTTTACAATTGACACTGTTTTCAGAACTCTCATCGCATACCTCTTCCATGAGGAGTGTAAAGTGCATAACACTCTTCCTTTTTCTATTTTCAGACTGTTATGTCACCCTTCTCATAATGTCGCAATTACAATTGACACTGTTATTCAGAACTCTCCAATGGCATGCCTCTTCCTATGAGGAGAGTTAAAGCCTAGAACACTTCTTTTTCCATTTTCGAACTGTGACGTCACCTCCTAATAATGTCACAATTACAAATGACACTGTTCTTCATAACTCTCCAATCGCATACTTCGTCCTATGAGGAGGGTTAAAGTCTAAAACACTCTTCCTTTTTCTATATTCCCTATTACCCATGTTTAGCCGACTTTCAACTACTGTATACCGATTAAAAAAAGCCGATGCTTAAATATTTCACAATACGCAAGACTTACCCATTTTCTGATGGAGTTCGTTACGGCCTTTTTGTTATGCGGATGTCTGTATCTACTAAAATGTCCTTTTTTCAGCGTCGAATGAGAATTGATGTAACTTAAAAAATTTCGAAGGTAACAAAGAAGAGACAAATTGCACGATTGCTTTTCCATCTTTCTATAAGTTTCTTCTGCTAAGTCAATGCTTTGAAAGAAATTATTATTATTATTATTATTATTATTATTATTATTATTATTATTTTTTTTTTTTTTTTTTTTTTTTTTTTTTTTTTTTTTTTTTTTTTTTTTTTTTTTTTTTTTTTTTTTTTTTTTTTTTTTTTTTTTTATTATTATTATTATTATTATTATTATATTATTATTATTATTATTATTATTATATTATTTTATTTTATTATTATTATATTATATATTATTATTATTTATTATATTATTATTATTATTTTATTATTTATTATTATTTATTAAATATTAAAATATAATAATTAATATAAAAAAAAAAAAAAAAAAAAAAAATATAAATTTATTTAATATTATTATATTTATTATTATTATTACTATTATTATTATTATTATTATTATTATTATTATTATTATTATTATTATTATTATTATTATTATTATTATTATTATTATTACTAATATTATTAGAGATAAAAAAAAAAAAAGCAAATTTAAAAATACAATATTACAAAATATACCTTTGAATGACGTCAGCACCCCACGAGTTCAAGAAATCACTCAAAATATTATTTGCATTTGATCTTGCATATATAATCGTATCTCCCTCCTTTCCTAAGTGTGTTGCTTTATCAAAGATGTCCGTGATCCATATCCAAATTATTATTATGATGAAAGCTAGTAGAAGTGCTGCTCTAACTCCCATACCAATTACCTCTGAAAATAGGAACTTAATATGTTTTATATGTTTTAAATGTAGTAGTTTCTTAAATAATGATAACTTTTTAGAAAATGGGAATTTATTAGTGTGTTTTGCTGAAGTTTAAAACGTATTCGTTTCTTATATTTCTTATATATAATTATACCTTTTTATGTAAAGGGAATTTTATGTTTTACATGAGTATGAAACGTATTCATTTCTTAAATATAATTATACCTTTTTTTTATGTAATGGAAATTTAATGTATTTACATGATTTGAAAGTTATTCATTTCTTAAGTATTAATTTATGTTTTTTTTTTGTTTAACACAGGTACAGTATATGATAATGAATTATTTTATAAAAATATTAATTAGTACTTACTAGGATCTACTGAAACGACATCGCTGTCATTAGTAGCTATTTCTTGTGAGGGAGAATTTAAAGGTGTTTCCAAGTATTGATATGAAGAAAATTGACCAGAATTATAATTGGGAACTGCATTGCTTAAAGAACTCACTTGATGGACAGATTGATATGGTAGGCTAGAATAACTGCTCTGTTCTTGTGGTATTACCGAATGAGTGTTTGGTGCTATTGAAGTACCACTTTGTCCATGACCGGGTACGGAGTAACTCATATAACTACTTGTATTTTCTTCAATATTAGGTTTTTTAACTACATTCATATTCATCATTTCATTTTCTAGTTTCATTTTTCCTTCATCTTTCTTTTTTCCTTCTTTTTCTTTCTTTTCCTTTTCTTCCTTTTCTTTCTTTTTCTTCTCCTTTTCAAGTTTTTCTTTATATCTTTGTACATGAATTGTTGGAAAATAAATTCTATCTATGGGGTTGTAAGGGTCTTCATCAATATCATTTTTCGATCCTTCATCATATCTGCGCGCGTGATTTTCCCTTGGAACTATTCTAGGTCCTATATTCGGAAAATTTTGGAATTCGTTCTCAGAATAAGTTCTAGAAACTCTAGAATAAGATCCACTAGTTACAAAAGGCTTCGCTGTCTTATCATTCTTTTGAAAAGTTTTGAAATGAGATCTCTGGCTATGGCTTGGATGTAAAAATGTTAATAATAGACACACGAGTATATTTAAAGAGAAGTACGAAGCCATAATGTCTGAAAAAAAACAATATAAATACTTAATTAAATAAATGCACACACACACACACACACACAAATAAATAAATAATATAAAAATAAAAATTAAGATAAAAATGAAGAAGAAAAAATTAAAAATGTAAATATAAACAAAAATAAATAAAAGAAAGGTCAACAAACACACACAGCTATTATATATAATATATATATATATATATATATATATATATATATATATATATATATATATATATATAATATATATATATATATATATATATATATATATAATATATATATATATATATATATTTAATATATATATATATATATATATATATATTATATATATATATATATATAATATATATATATATATATATATATATATATATATATATATATATATATATATATATATATATATATATATATATATATATAATATATATATATATATATATATATATATATATATATATATAATATATATATATATATATATATATATATATATATATAATATATTATATATATATATATATATATATATATATATATATATATATTATATATATATATATATATATTATAATATATATATATATATATATATATATATATCACCTTTCTTTCTTGCCAGACTCTTGTAAGTGCATTTACTTGTCAGTCGTCTAGGACGTAACCCCTCCGCAGTCTTCAATTTTCGCACATTCTCGACTCCTCAATCTCCACCACACTTGTTCCTCTCTTCTCGATTGTCGCCTTGACGTTGTCCCTCCACCTAGTTCTCGGCCTTCCAACACCTCTTCTCCAAATCTGTCTTAACTCATTGCTTACTTAACATCATCCATTTTCTTTATATGTCTCAGCCATATGCAGCTGTTCCTTGTCAGCATGCTCTTCACCCCCCACACCAACTCCCTTATATCTTCACTTCTCACTCTGTCCATTTTTGTCACCTCAGTTATCATTCTTATATATATCTTCTCACTCTTTCACATGATTGGCTTCGTGTCCATATAACAGTGTTGTATTAATGTTCTTTCATTTACCTTACATGGAATGTTCTGATCCATAGCCAATGGGTGCAGTAAAGCCAATGTTCTGCTTAATTTACCAATCTTGTGGTTCAACTCAAGCTTCACATCGGTTCCGTCTCCAAAACACCCCCTCCCCCTCCTGGGTACTTATAATTTTCTGTCTGCTTCAGGGTTCTATCTCATTTTCTAATTTCAATTTCAATTTCTAATTTTCTAATATCTCATTTTCTAATTTCTGCTCCCTACCTAATATTCAAAACCTCTGTTTTTTCTTTACTAATCTTCATTTTCTTGGCCGTCAACACCTCATCCCACTCGTTGGCAAATCTTCGTAAGGCCTCCCCGGTCTCTGCAATTACAGGCGAGTCATCCGTATATCCAATGATCTCATCACCCACCATCCTCTCCACAAATCTACGAAAGAAATCCATAAAGACAATGAACAGACTAGGAGAGAACGCTCTACACTGTTTCATTCTTGCTGCAACTCCGAACAAGTCACATTCTCCTTTCGAAGATTTAACCTTACATAAGCTGCCTATAT
>SEYY01005954.1:10000-22500 GCA_009176605.1 Armadillidium nasatum | reverse complement strand
TAACTCCAATTCGGCGGATCAGTCATATCAAAAGTGAGCTGAGCACCCAATACTACAAACCCCCAAGCCAAAAGCCCAATTACGCTTAACTGAACCCACTGCAGAGAATCCGGTGTTGCTTTAATTTCAGGTTTTAGCAAAGGTTCTAGTTCTTGTTCTTTTTCTTCTTCTTCTTCTTTAATATCTTCATCTTCGTTTCCTTCCTCTTCGATGTCCTGATTATCACCTAACATATCACTCTCGTAATCTTCGTCATATTCTTCGTCATCGTCATCGTCATTGTCATCTTCATCTTCATCGTCATCTTCATTTTCTTCCTCTTCATTTTCTTCCTCTTCATTTTCTTCCTCTTCAACTTCCTCCTCTTCCTGTTTAGTGGCTTCTTTATTGTTCTCGCTATCTCCTTCCATGTCATTTTCGAAATCTTCGTCTTCTTCATCCGTGTTTCCATTTTCTTTCATATTTTCATCAACACTGTCACTTTCATCATTATCACCTTTGGCTTTATTTCTCTCATCTTCACCTTCCATCATGTCTTCTTCATATTCTTCTTCGTAGTCATTTTCAGATTCAACTTTTTCACCATTTTCTCCTTTAATGTCATTTTCAGCTTTATTTTTCTCAGCATTTTCATCTTCGTATTCATATTCATATTCATATTCATCAGCATTTTCTTTTGATCCCATATTTTCTTCAAGTTGAACGTGAGGTTTAGTTCCAATTTCATTCTTTTCATTGGTTGTCTCAATGCCTTTATTCATTACCTGTTTTTTTCCCTCATTTTTCTTAAAGAGTTCTTGAAGTATTCGTGTCTCATTTAAATTGGCGTTTCCTTTTACTTGAGAATTATTTAAAACTTCTGCGTTACTAGCAATGCCTTGAGTTGGTTTTTCAACCTTCATTACGACCTCTTGGTTAGTATTCTTCTTAGCTGATTCAGTTATTACTGGACTTGTCATTATCATTGTCTTAGGAACAGTCTTTTTATTATTTACAACTTTCTTATCACTGTTATTATCATTAATATCATATTCGTCTCCTGTATTCTTTGTGCTATCATCACTATCATCATCATCGTAATAATATTCATATTCTTCTTCGTAATCATCATTATCATCATCATCATCATTTTTATTTTCATTATTAGCAATAGCCTTAGAATTATTGTTACTATTATCTTCCCTTCGAATGTGATCATAGTTATTATAACCCGGGTTATTTCTATTATAATTAGCATTATTCTGGTAACTAGAGTGTTGAAGCTGTGGGTTATTGAAATAATTATTGGCAACTCTATTGTAATCTAATGGGTACTGTTGCGTATTAGTAATTGGATGAAAGGCGTTTCTAGGGGGATTTGGCTGATAATAAGGTTGACTACTATAATACAGAGGGTTATTTACGTAACTTAATTGAAGTTGCTGATGCTCATGTTCATGGTTAGCCGGATTATAAATTGAGACTCTATTTTGAGAACTTCCAGGGGAAGAACCTGACTTAAGATTAGTACCGATTGCCCTTTTCAGATGTTTCGTGTACCAATTCTGGCCATTCGAATCTGAAAAAAGGAAACGGGAACAACTAAGTCGAAAATATTACCAACCTTTCCAAAACGCGTCCGAAGACTTGTGTGATTCTGTTATCCATTAGAGTTTCCAAACTCCAAAACTCTAAACCCTTTCTGTCAAAACTTCTGCCGCCTACTGATAAGGGAAGGATTAGAACGTAAAATGCGTAGATTATCGATAAAACAAGCAGCCCGATAACCAAAGATTGTTGCACCAGAAGCCAAAACTCTGCAACAAACATGTTCATGCTTATTAGTTCACATGTTTTGCATATCCTATCACCCTACAGCCTTTGTTTAATTAATAAAATTAGTTTTCTTTAATTTAAAATTGAATCAATTCGTTAATATTTGTGAAGCTAATTATTATTTTTTTTTTATTCTCAAATTCTTCGGACTCATTCAATTTCAAGTTACATTTATTTTCCATTAGGAAAATTTCGTAAGCAATAGGGTGATATTCACCATATTTAAATACTAAAACTAAAATATAAGTGTATAGCTTATTATTAAGAGTTTCAAACCTTTTTGCATAGATTATGGTAAAAAGAAACAAATTTTATTCTAAACGAAAACTAAAAGGATGCATTTTTTTTTTTTTTTTTTTTTGCAAAACTATGTTTTAAAGCTTAAGTTTTCATGAGGTACAGTCGCCATTAAGGCATGCAATGATGAATTTGCCTGTTTATACAGTATATATATATATATATATATATATATATATATATATATATATATATATATATATATATATATATATATATATATATATATATATATATATATATATATATATATATATATATATATATATATATATATATATATATATATATATATATATATATATATATATATATATATATATATATATATATATATATATATATATATATATATATATATATATATATATATATATATATATATATATATATATATATATATATATATATATATATATATATATATATATATATATATATATATATATATATATATATATATATATATATATATATATATATATATATATATATATATATATATATATATATATATATATATATATATATATATATATATATATATATATATATATATATATATATATATATATATATATATATATATATATATATATATATATATATATATATATATATATATATATATATATATATATATATATATATATATATATATATATATATATATATATATATATATATATATATATATATATATATATATATATATATATATATATATATATATATATATATATATATATATATATATATATATATATATATATATATATATATATATATATATATATATATATATATATATATATATATATATATATATATATATATATATATATATATATATATATATATATATATATATATATATATATATATATATATATATATATATATATATATATATATATATATATATATATATATATATATATATATATATATATATATATATATATATATATATATTATATATATAATATATATATTATATTAATATATATATATATATATATAAATATATATATATATATAATATATATATATAATATATATATATATATATATATATATATATATATATATATATATATATATATATATATATATATATATATATATATATATATATATATATATATATATATATATATATATATATATATATATATATATATATATATATATATATATATATATATATATATATATATATATATATATATATATATATATATATATATATATATATATATATATATATATATATATATATATATATATATATATATATATATATATATATATATATATATATATATATATATATATATATATATATATATATATATATATATATATATATATATATATATATATATATTAAACAACTAAAATTAATGACATACTTTTGTAATTGAAGTGGAGCTATATAGCCCTACTCAATGAAGTTTAAAATACATATGAATATTATTAGAAAGTGATGATTCATGCAAGCATTCTTGATTATTTATTCAAGCATTAACAATAAAATATTGAACAGTCAAACACATAAAAAAGTCGTTCATTTGAAATGTATGTTTTGGAAAGATAATATATGAAAAGCTCATTTCTTTTAGATCCTGTAAAGATCCAGATAAGTAACTAACACTTTTATTAGGTTAGGTTAGGTTATTTTAACCTCCCCGGGGGTATTACCGAAGGATACCCATCTTAAAATGAGTTTACCAGTGACTCATTACCTAGAATCAAGAGAGGAATAACCTAGTTGTAACATATTTCTTTCTAAGGAATCGCTGAAGGTATATTGATGATTTGTTACGATTTAAATAACGTTACAAAAAAAGTTGCAATTACCCCTTGTTTATTCATCTTTTACTTATCTTGATAGTTACTATATTACAATGAGAGTTTAATTTACTTAATTTTATTCAAATTAAGTATAACGTAGATGTCATTATTACTTACTTGTTAAATTCAATGCCTGAATAGCCAGTTTATGCTTTTAATATTTTTTTTAAAATGTTTCAGTATGTGATTTTAGGCGAGTTTGCTCTACTCAAGCTGTTTCATGCAGATGTTTATGTGTTTGTTTTATAATGTAAACTTATCATGCATGAGTATGCAGAAAGGCAGGGTAAAATATTACATGTATGTTTATTTTTATAAACATGTTAATAATGTTAAAATGTTGCCACTATATTGTTTTTATTAAATGTAAATTGGTGCATCAGTTTTACATGCAGATAAATACTGAAATCTATTATCGTACAATTGTGCTTCTATTCCATGTATATATCATGAGTTGTAACACTCAATGCCTTGTTAAAGTCTAAAATTTTAGTCCTGAGCCTTTATTAAATGTTCTCCTTAATTAAGTAATTGATTAATTATAAACTTTCTTTAATAAAAGTCTCTAAATGTCATAAAGGAATATAAATTTTAACCCATTAAATTTTATTTAGTCTATTTTTTTAGCAAAGAAATGTAAAGTCTCTAAATATCATAAAGGAATATAAATTTTAACCCATTAAATTTTATTTAGTCTATTTTTTTAACAAAGAAATATAAGTAAATTATTTATGTTTATTTTTATAAAATAAACTATTTTAATTTAAAGAAATTTTTGTTTAGTAAAATTGGGGAAAAAAAAACTTTTGTTTGTTTTGGATTTCTCAATATGTGTACTAAAATTTTAATGTTTTTGCTTATATATTAAAACAAAATTTTTCATTTATATAATTAGATAAATATTTAAAGAAAAAAATGTCTTTAATTACATGGCTTTATGAACTGCATTAACTATATGTTCTATTTTGTATATTATTTTAAGACAAAGTAGCACTGGTCAACAAATTTAAACTTTTTCTTTTTTGTTAAATGAACATGAAAAACTAATTCATATTTTATACTTAGGATGATTTCAAATACGTTAACAACATTTTCTAATGACCTCATTCTTTAGTATGTACAATATTTTATGGGAACAGAAACCATATACATTGGTAATATATTAATATTTTACATATATAATGATATATTAATAATTGTATGTTTTTTTAAATATGTATATATACCTCCTCTGTGAGGTGGGAAAAGCCAGAAGCCTACCAAATTTCACCAGAGAGAGGGGGGGGGAAATGTCAGAATTGTTTGGGTTAATGGCCGACATGTCTCGATACACAGTGTTTGAAGGTGTATAAATAAAAGAAGTTTGGAAAAAAAAGAAGTGTATTCCAGATTTTGCCAGTAGAGTACATGTAAGATTGACAATAGGGGTTAAGTCTATGGTCAGACAGTTAGATTGAGAAAGGATGAGACTGTAAAGAAAGGAGTGACCCGCGAGCCGTTCTCAGTGGAGGAGGTATGAGACGGGAAGGTTCAGAAGTGCAGCGTTCTTTGTAATTGTGATAGTATAAAGAGAGTGACGCAACAATTCGACGAACAGAAAGAGACTGGGAAGAATTGGTGAGAGCGGAAGAGTTGATAAAACAATGTTCTAGACTCCGCCTTTTCAAGGAGAGCAGAATGTGTGGAACCACTCCAGATGTATGGGGAGTGCTTCATAGAGAGGTGAACAACATCCCTATAAAAAACAAGCAATTGGGTTGGCGTGAAGAAGTTACGAAGAAGACTCAGAACATCCAACCTCTTAGAATTTTGTTTAGAAAGAGAAGTAATGTGATGTTTCCAAGAAAGATCACGAGAAAAAAAAAACACCGAGAATGTTAAGGAAAGAGGAAATTTTAAGTTGTGTGTTTTCAAAGAAGATTTCATAGTTGTGTGAAAGGTTGGGTCGAGTAGAAAGACAGAGGATTTGAGTTTTGGAGGCATTGAAAACGACCGTGTTTTCTCTGCCGCAGTTGAAATATGAGAAAGATTAGAGGTCAGTAGCACCAAGGCCATTCTCCTAGCGTCAATTAACTGCTGTTGGGAGGGGATGTCTTTCAAAATTAAAGGAGTAATGAAGGGTGGCGTCGATGAAAAATAGAAAAGGAGTTGGTGGTAGCACAGATCCCTGAGGAACACCACAATTTATAGATTTAAATAAAGAACGATGCCGTCTACAACATCTGCTATAGAGCGATCGGAAAGAAAATCATAGAGAAGGCCACAGAGAAAAAGATAGATTCCGAAAGTGGGAAGTTTTGAAATCAAATCTTTTTGTCAGACTCTATGGAAGGCTTTCGATACGTCCAGCGCAACAGCGAAAGTACTGAATCACTGAAGAGCGGAGAACCAAAAGTCAGAGTAAAGGGAAAAAAAATCACCATTAGAGCACCCTTTACGAAAGCCGTACTGGCGAACAGAGACAATATTAGAAGAGTTGAAATATTTCCAAATCTTCCTGTTAAGAATAAATTTGAAAACTTTAGAAAGAACGATGGTTAAAGAAATTGAACGATAGTTAGAGGGTTGAGAACAGTTCCCCTTCTTCGGCACATTCTACATGAGCACTCTTTTCCAGTAGGAAAGGAAGGTCGAAGTAGAAAGATTGAGACTAAATAGTTTACAATAGTACTATATACAGACCTAAAATCTACTTTTTGATTTTCAGCTGGTTTGGTTTGAGGTAGATTATGTTTTTAAATTCAACTGTAGCCAACTTGTATTTTATGGATTCCTTATTCCTCGTTATTGTGTTCAATACTAATATATATATATATATATATATATATATATATATATATATATATATATATATATATATTATATATATATATATATATATATATATATATATATATATATATATATACAATAAAAACAACCCTATAATATAAGGGACGGAAACAGGCTTATAATGCGTTAGAACCGACTTAAAACATTAGAATAAAAGGCAATCATTCGATTCCAACATCCGGGAATCATTATCAAGCCAGAAAGAGAGGTGGCAATGATTGCCTTCATCTGTTCTTAATATTCTTGGTGTTTCTTTTTCTCGTGATCTTTCTTGGAAAAATCACATTACTTATCTTTCTAAACAAGCTTCTAAGAGGTTGGGTGTTCTGAGGCGCCTTCAGAATTACTTCACGCCACCCTAGTTGCATGCTATGTTTAGAGGTGTTGTTCGCCCCTGTACGGAGTACGCCTCTCACATCTAGGGTGGTTCCACACATACAGCAATTCTCGAAAAGGTGGAGTCTAGGGCTTTTCGTCTCATCAATTCTCCTGCTCTTACTAACTCTCTCCGGTCTCTTTCTTCCCGTCGAATTGTTGCATCACTTTCTCTATACAATCGCTATTACAACGGAGATTGCTCTTCTGAACTTTCACGTCGCATACATCATCCATTGAGAAGGGCTAGTGCGACACGACTTTCTACACAGTCTCATCTTTCTTTGTCGAACGTCCGACCCCAGACAACCGCTATGCTCACTCTTACATATACTCTACTGGTAAAGTCTGGAACACACTCCCTTTATCTATTTTCCCAACTTCCTTTGACTTGCATGCTTTTAAACGCCGTTTATCGGGTCACGTTGGCCATTAGCGATCAGATCCTGAATGTTCCCAACTCTGGCGGAATTTGGTAGGCCTCCGTCCTTTGCCCACCAGAGGAGACATAAAAAATAATATATATATATATATATATATATATATATATATATATATATATATATATATATATATATATATATATATATATATATATATATATATATATATATATATATATATATATATATATATATATATATATATATATATATATATATATATATATATATATATATATATATATATATATATATATATATATATATATATATATATATATATATATATATATATATATATATATATATATATATATATATATTATATATATATATATATATATATATATATATATATATATATATATATATATATATATATATATATATATATATATATATATATATATATATATATATATATATATATATATATATATATATATATATATATATATATATATATATATATATATATATATATATATATATATATATATATATATATATATATATATATATATATATATATATATATATATATATATATATATATATATATATATATATATATATATATATATATATATATATATATATATATATATATATATATAACACTTTATCTTTGCAAAGAGTTTCAAAACGAAAACTAATATGAAAATTAATGCAACAGTGAAGCTTTATCAAATAAAAACTACAGTATGTGTAATTTCTGAATTATTCCATCAAGTTCATACGCATACTATATTAAATTCAATGTTTCTAAGGAGATGCAAGTCTAAAAGTTGTCAGATGATTCCGAATTTACGAATTATTCTCTTTCATGATTGTGTATTAAAGGATTACATATACGCAAATAAAGCTTACTCATAGTACTTGATGAAAAATAAAAAAAAAAGTTGGTAGGGAAATCGTGACTTCATATTCAGATTCAGCAACAAATAAAATATAAGATCCAGCTAAAAGTAACTAACAAAATCATTATTGATCAGTGTCATTTATTACATAAATATGCAGCTATTTAAAGCAAGAAAAAAGGCACTAGTTATATGGGTTTTCGAACTTCACCTACTGTGTGTTATATTTAATATATTGAGACATATTTATTACATTTATTATATAAATAGTTATATGGTTTTCCGAACTTCACCTACTGTGTGCTATATTTTTTTGCTAATATATTGAGACATATTTATAACATTTACTACATAAATATGCAACTATTTAATAAAAGAAAAAAAGCACTAGTTATTTGGCTTTTCGAACTTCACCTACTGTGTGTTATATATTTTTTTTTAATAGATTGAGACATTTATTACATAAAAATATAAATATTTTAACCAAGGAAAAAGGTTCTAGTTAATTGGTTTTTGAACTTCATTTATTTTCGTTAGTATATATTAGGAAATTTAAAAACAAACGAAAATAAAACAAAAAGAACTTTAGTTTATATTCTTTTTCGAACTTCACTTTGTGTTATATTTTTGTTTACATATTAAAGCCAAAATTATTTATTTCATAAATATTTTTAAAAAAGGAAAAAAAAGACTCTATTTATAGGGTTTTTTGAACTTCACTTACGGTGTGCTAATTTTTCCCTTAATGGTTCGGGTAAAAAGATGCGCGGCTCATTTTCATTTTGATTAAGAGTAGAAATATCTCTTCCTGAAATGAATCATAATACATTTTGTCAATTTTAATTTCCATTTTACAGTACGGAAAATTGGTTCTAGCAAATGTAAATTGCTCCAATTTTATAGGATATTAAGGAAAATAAAATTGAAATCTTTAAAAAGACTTCTGGGGTACAAATGATATTGAAATATTCGAATATATTTTTGTTGCACAAGATAAAAATTTTGCATCATATTTAGAATTTTGAACCCCAATTTTGTGAAGGGTCCATATTGTATATAAATTGATAGAAGGTATTTCTATTTTGCATTAGGCAACAAAAAACATGGGAGAAAAACTAAAAAGACAAATTGCTTAGCGATTTTTTTACACGGATTATAAGTACTATATTTGAAATTACATTACATGTTTTTATCTCTGAATACCTTTAATTTGAGTTATCCCATGCTGAGAACCTAACCCAAATATTAATTTAAATTCAATTTTATGCGAAGAAATTGTATATAATAATATATATATATATATATATATATATATATATATATATATATATATATATATATATATATATATATATATATATATATATATATATATATATATATATATATATATATATATATATATATATATATATATATATATATATATATATATATATATATATATATATATATATATATATATATATATATATATATATATATATATATATATATATATATATATATATATATATATATATATATATATATATATATATATATATATATATATATATATATATATATATATATATATATTGTTTGGAGTTTATACTCTAAACATTGGGAAAGCTGAGGTCTGTAATGTTATATTTTGGAGAAATTATATTTTGTATTCTATATTTGAGTTATGCTACAAAAATTTTCTACATATGACTCAAAATGAATAAAAATTTTAGTAAAAACCATTTACGTTAATTTAGCTACATAACTAAAAGCAATACTTTTATAGAGCTTAAATTTGAATAATGAAAATTGAAATAAACGAATGATTTTTAAGATACTTCTTATAAATATTAGGGAAGAATATGTAATAGGAACATGTAGTTTATAATTTAAATCAGCTTTTTTTAAATTTAATATTATTATTATTATTATTATTATTATTATTATTATTATTATTATTATTATTATTATTATTATTATTATTATTATTATTATTATTATTATTATTATTATTATTATTATTATTATTATTATCATTATTATTATTATTATAATTATTATTATCATTATAATTATCATTATTATTATATTTTTATTTATATTTTGTTACTTATATTTTTAATCTCGCTTGTTAAATGTCTGATTTTCATCGTGACGTTACATTGATATAAAATCTAAAAATATTTCTGCATCTTTTCTGTCTCTTCAAGTATTCTGCAAGAAAGTAGAGTTGACGTTTTTGGCCCTTCGGTGCTGCTAACTTGTCTGATTTGCTGTTTGCTTTTTTGATTTCCCATGGAATGATTACTTTTTTCGCATAACCGAGGTGATTCTTTCTGGCATGAGGTCATACGTTTCATATTCTTTCCCTTCATCTAAGCATAACAAACCTTGTTTTAATTCTGCTTGTTCACGTGTTATTCACCGAAAATGTTGCCTTCGGGAATTACCGAATTACCGTGGTCTTCAAACTCCAGAAACTCATGCATCTTATATTTCATCCCGGAATCGTGAAAACTCTTTTCTCCATAAAAAAATCTACATCTCTGTTGTAAATACAATAATCTTTCTGGTTCTACTTCCTTACTCCTCTTCTGGCCTCTTTCAAAAAATCTCACCTCTAACCTTGCCTCTTCCTCTTTCTCTCCTCTATTATGTTTTGGCTGCACACCTGTCATTTTGCCTTCTGCAACAGCTGAACTCTTGACTCAGACTTTTGTCTCTAATTTCACCTTAGACGATTCCGGATTCCGGATATGTTCCTTCTCCTTCAACCCCATAAAACTGATTTATGATTCATATTGTAATTTCTTCTAAAGACGCTTTTTCCTGTAATCTCTGAGATTAATACCAAGAAGGCGTATGATTCTGATGGTATCCCTCTTGCAGTTCTCAAAACTTATATTTCTGAGTTTTCACCCTACCTTGGTAAACAATTTCCATTTCAACCTTCCGTTCTTGCTGTAAACGTGAGCTCATTCAGTCTGTGTTGAAAATGGGGACCACTACAATCCAGCACTGTAGTGCTGAACATATCGAAAGCCTTCGATAGGGTCTGGCACAAGATTTGATTTCCAAACTTCCCTCTCCCGGAATCTATCTTTCTCTCTATGCCAATCTCTCTGATTTCCTTCTTTCCGTTCTACAACAGCTGTTATATACGACCACCGTTCAATCATTAAATCTACTTATAATGGTGTCTTTCAGAGATCTGTCCTATCTCCATCTCTTTTCTAATTTTCATTAATGATCTCTCTATTATTTCATCACCTTTCGGCTCATATTCCCACGACTCAACTCTTCATTACTCGTTTCAGTCTGAAAGAAACCTTTCCTAACATCAGTTAATCAATGCAAGGAAGAAAGCCTTGGGTCAACTAACCTTTCTCGTTTTTTAAATTAGGACAGAGAAAACATGGTTGTTTTCAATGACTCAAAACTCAACTCTTCCATCTCTCTACTTGACACAACCTTCCACACAATTATAACATTTTCTTCGAAAATACACAAATCTAACCTTCCTCTGTCCTTAATATTCTTTGTCATTCTTTTTCTAGTGATCTTTTTCGGAAAAATCACATTACTTCTCTTCTAAACAAGCTTCTAAGAGTTTAGATGCTCTAAGGCACCTTCAAAATTTTTTATCGCCATCCCAGTTGTCTGCTCTTAATAGAGGTGGTATTCGTCTCAGATTGGAATAAACCTCACACATCTGGCAATGTTCCACTCATACAGCTTTCTTCGAAAAGTGGAGTCTAGCTATGTTTTTTGTCTTAAAAACTCTGTAGTTCTCACTAACTCTCTGCAGTTTCTTTCTGCCCGTCGTATTGCTTCGTCACTCTCTTTGATATCGTTAATGCAACCGCCACTGCTCTTCCGAACTCTCACGTCGCATGCCTCCTCCACTGAGAAGGGCTTGGGCGATACGCCTTTCTATACAGTCTCATTCTTTTTCTGCTCAACTCTCTGAACCAAGACTTAACTTCTATGCCCACTCATTAAACAAACGGAGCTACGGAGACCTACGTTAAGA
>SEYY01005953.1:17500-20000 GCA_009176605.1 Armadillidium nasatum | reverse complement strand
ATATATATATATATATATATATATGAAAAATAAATATGTAAATGAAAGAAAAAAATAAATGTAAATGAACAAATATAGAAATGAATATATAAATAAAATAAAATAAAAAAATAAATGATTAAAAATTTAAATTGAATGAAAAAATAAGTAAATAAAAAATGAATGAAAAAATAAATAGCAAAGGCGAGTAAATAAATAAAAAAATGCTTGAAGGAATGAATGGAAAGGATAAATAAATGAAAAAAATGTTTTAATGTCTTTATTATTAAATGTTTGTTTGTTTGTTTTAATATAATATACATTTGAATGCCATCTGTTGTATTAATTAAATTCAAATGAGATAATTAATACTTGAAAATGTATTATCGTTCTTCATTTGCTTTTGCATTAAAAAAATTTTTTTTTTAGTGGGGGGGGGTAGGGGGGGAGTTAAATTACATTTTCATTTGCAAGAAATTTGCATATAATTTTTTTTTTCAGGGGTGGAAACAGAAGAAGGATTTAGTTTTGTATAGAAGTTACAAAAATTGAAGTTGCTTTTTTTGTATACAGACGTGTATAATTCGGAACTGGAACATTAAATATGTATTTTTTCAAGCTCCTCCTCCCTCACCCCCCCTCACCTCCCCATTTCATCTCCCATTTTCTGTGGTCTGGGAGTAGTGGTTAAACCGTTAGGTGTAAACCAGGCCTCGGAATGTAATTATAAGTTTTTCAGTTTGCACTTAAGTATCGACCCGTTAATAATTACTCTGTTTTTTTAGCAAAGATATATATATATATATATATATATATTATATATATATATATATATATATATATATATTATATATATATATATATATATATATAAATATATATATATATATTATATATATATATATATATATATATATATATATATATATATATATATATTATTGAGTGTAATGTTCTGTTCTTAAGTGTGGTCGAAAACTGTTCACCTATCGAAGATGTCTCCTGCAGCGTTTGGAAAAAGGAATTATGATGAAAACGATGAAGGTGGTAAATAACAGGCGGCAAAATTAATAAAACCTCTGATTAATAGTGGGTTGTGCCCCCTCTAACCCTCCGTACTTCCTCCGACCGTTCCGTCATTGATGAAACAATCTTCGTTATTGTATCTTTCTCTATATTGTTCATCTCCACCATTCACTGCACGTTCCAACTCCCCAACTTTCGACGGAGCATTTGCCATTGCTTTGATATGGGAAATCACATCCAGATCAGCAAGAATACAATAAGAAAGATAAAATTGAAAAGCAACTGTAGATGCAAAAGAAGGTGCAGATTTTAAATGAG
The DNA here is from genome assembly GCA_009176605.1 of Armadillidium nasatum. Classification (NCBI taxonomy): domain Eukaryota; kingdom Metazoa; phylum Arthropoda; class Malacostraca; order Isopoda; family Armadillidiidae; genus Armadillidium; species Armadillidium nasatum. Next base: position 18,677 of record SEYY01005953.1, on the reverse strand, counting down.
TGGAAGAATGGAGAGTTGAGTCATGGGTATAAGCATGAACAGATTTGAAAGTAGAGATAAGAATATCAATAAATGAAAAGTTAAAATAAAGTTGGAGATAGAACAGAACCCTGAGGAGCACCATAATTAATAGAAAGGAAGGAAGAGATCACTCCATGAAAAGGATATGATATGAAATGATCTGAGAGAAAATTAGACATTAGTAAGCAAAGAGAAATAGGAAACCTAAAGGAATGGAGTTGTTTAGGAAGTAGTTACTTATACCATATCCTTTCAAAAGCTTTGGATATCTTCAAGCGCCACCACACAAGGTTCCTCATTACTCCTAAAGTCAGAAGACAATAAATCAGAAGATAAAAAAATTGTCCTCAATTTTCAGAAAAAGGGAACGAGACTCTAAATCAGTGATGGCAAACCAGTGACCCGCGGGTCACGAACTGACCCATCATCATCATCCACGAGACGAAGAGGAAACTAAGGAAATTGGTATTTTATTTTTTAAAAAATGAGATATTTCTCAGAAATTATGCAACACTCAAACGTATGACAATGTTTCCAACTCTTCCGTCCGTTCCTCGGCTATTCTCACAATGTTTTGTTCAATTGCGGCGATAAACTGTTATAAAAACCAATTGAAATAAAATAATATCGAAACATTTCTGAAATAATTTATACACCTACAATATGAATGTTATCTGATTGTTTTTCTCTTTGTAGTTTATCAGTTGTCAATATTTAGTGTTAATGTCTACTCGTTTCTTTGTGATCATGCTAATTTAGTTTGTGATAATATTTGTGTATGTGTAAATTATAACCTATCCATCCGTGAGCTATTTAAAATCAACCACCAGGAATCGCGTTTGTATGGATACGAGTGCTGCTTGCGTTAAGATGAAGACAAAAAAATGTGAACCTCGAATTAAAGCATTGGCTGCTAAAAAAGCAGCAACAAATCTCTCATTAAAAATATATTAGAAAGCATATGTGTGTCCCACTTATGTTTTTAAAATTTTTAAATGTACTAAAAGTGACCCGGCAACTATTAAAGGTTCGGCATCGCTGCTCTAGATGATCCAGGAAATTAGAGTGGAGTAGCGTTTCAAAGATTTTAGACAATATAAGTGAAAGCAATTGGATAATAGCTGGAAGGATAAGAAGTAGTTACCTCTCTCTGGGA
>SEYY01005953.1:5000-7500 GCA_009176605.1 Armadillidium nasatum | reverse complement strand
AATACTAATACTAATATAATAGTACTAATAACAATAAATATAATTAATAATAATAATAATAAATAAGAATAATAATAATAGTAATAATTAAATGAGATATATTGAATTTTAAAGAAGAGGTTTGGCATAGCTGTCAATAATGCTGGCAATATGATGAAAAGTTGCAACAAAATTTTTCTTTCATTTATCACGCAAGTTTTGAAGTCGAAATAGCAGAAAAATGTCACTCGTAACAATGCCTTTTGTCGTGCATTAAGAGAAATCCATCATAATTTGCATTGTATATAGTTTAATATTTCAGGTAACAAAGAATATATATATATATATATATATATATATATATATATATATATATATATATATATATATATATATATATATATATATATATATATATATATATATATATATATATATATATAATATATATATATAATATAAAAAAATATTATTATATATATATATATATATATATATATATTATATATATATATATATATATATAATATATATATATATATATATATATATATATAATATATATATATATATATATATATTATATATATATATATATATATATATATATATATGCACACAAAAGGGATTGGTTTGACAAAATCTTTGGGGTGGGGGGGGGGTTTCCAAAGTGTTTTGTTAAAATACATTGTTTTGTTTTGTTTGTTTTTTTTGTTTTTTTTTTTTTTATTATTATTATTATTGAAATTATAAATTATTTTTCAAGAATAAAATTCATAGTACACGTTAGGAGTAGAAGTATGACCCCTTTAACACACAACAAACACACTCATACATATATGTAAAAAATGCGCCATATATATATATATATATATATATATATATATATATATATATATATATATATATATATATATATATATTATATATATATATATATATATATATATATATATATATATATATATATATATATATATATATATATATATATATATATAGCTTTTTTCCTAGGAGAACCAGAATCTAATTATAAAGGTTAAAAACAATACCAAGGGTTTCGACGTACTCATTTAGTACACTGTGAACGTTTCATGCCGTATCTCCGCCTTCAGCCTTTATAAGACGAAAAACCCTAGACTAAACCTTTTCGATAAGAGCTGTATGTGTGGAACTACCCCAGATGTGTGAGGCGTACTCCATACAGGGGCGAACAACACCCCTATACAGAGCAAGCAACTGGGGTGGTGTGAAGAAATTTTGAAGGCGAATCAGAACACCCAACCTCTTGGAAGGTTGTTTAGAAAGAGAAGTAATGTGATCTTTCCAAGAAAGATCACGAGAAAATGAAACATCAAGAATATTAAGGAGAGATGAAGGTTTGAGTTGTGTTTTCGAAGAAGATATCATAGTTGTGTGGAAAATTGTGTCGAGTATAGAGATAGAAGAATTGAGTTTTTGAGGCATTGAAAACGTCCATGTTTTTTCTGCCTCAATTTGAAATACGAGAAAAATCAGATGTCAGTTCCTCCAAAGTTAATATATATTATATATAATATATATAATATATATATATATATATATATATATATATATATATATATATATATATATATATATATATATATATATATATATATATATATATATATATATGCAAATGTAATCTCTATTTATATAGAGAGAAATTCCCTTTAGGATCTTTCCATTTAAGTGCAAATGATAATCAAAGTCGGAAGCGACAACGAGAGTCGAAACGTTCTTAAGTGCTGCAAGCCTTTCCGAAAATGTCGTTAATTAAAATCTGCATATTATCATGATGTTACGCTGATATGTTCTTGAACGCTTATGTGATGAGCGGTTATGATTACTATTATTATGAAGAGGAAGGAAAGGTAGAAGAGCTAATTAAAATATGCTTTATTTCATTTGTTTTTGGTATGATTGGAAAATGATGAGGATTTGTAATTGGTTGGGGAAACTATTTCTCTCTCTCTCTCTCTCTCTCTCTCTCTCTCTCTCTCTCTCTCTCTCTCTCTCTCTCTCTCTCTCTCTCTCTCTCTCTCTCTCTCTCTCTCTCTCTCTCTCTCTCTCATCCCAAAGAAATGTTTATCTTGTGATTTTCTTTTCATATATATATATATATATATATAATATATTATATATATATATATATATATATATATATATATATATATATATATATATATATATATATATATATATATATATATATATATATATTAATTCATTAGCCACTATTATCGTGGAATTAATATGTATAATACATATAACTGCTCGGGGATTCGAACCTGGGCCTCAAAAGCGGTTAACACAACGGACTTCCATCTTTTGACCCAGGTTCGAATCCCCGAGCGTATATATATATATATATATATATATATATATAATATATATATATATATATATATATATATATATATATATATATATATATATATATATATATATATATATATATATATATATATATATATATATATATATATACAAACTCGGG
>SEYY01005952.1:15000-17500 GCA_009176605.1 Armadillidium nasatum | reverse complement strand
CTTCTATATATGTGACGTACTTCAAAAATGAACAAACAATGCTCTTCAAGAAAGCAAACAACTGGGGAGGTCTAAAAATTTTTTTGCCACTAACCTCTGAATTCCTAACCGTTTGGAAGCCTGTTTATATGGAGAATAAGAATTTTATTAGAAATATCACTTGAAAATAAATAATCACAAAGAATATTAGCGACAATAAAGGCTTGACTACTGTGATTTCTGAGAATTAACACAGATTCAAATTGACACAAAAATTATCTCACATAATTTAAAACTTAAAATTTTCCAAAATAAAATAAAAAATTTTTTTTTGAAAAGCTCTAGTTGTAGGAAAGAAAAATTAGGAATTAGAAGGCAAAAGAGGTCTTTAATTAATAGAAAAATGAAAATTTTTTTTAGTCAAAACCTAAAATTTGAAACACTGTGGAGGCTCCAACTTAAAAACTTATGGACAAGCAACAAGCGTTATAACGATATAATTAAAATTAGAAATAAAGATAATAGAAATGACAGCACCAACGTTATCATATATCTGAGAATTTCATTTAGGAGAAAATGGTATAGATTAAAAGTGAATTGATGGTGTTTACCTGAAATTAGTGAAATGTTTTCCTAAAAATATCCTGCAGGATAGAACGTAAAAAATCCTTAAGTACTTTTTTGTAATTGTTTCAGTTCAGTATTGAAGTTTCAGGATGATTTGGCTCGTGGCGCAACAGCCTGACAAAATAGTTATGCTATTAAATAGTTCATTTCTTTATGTCATTCAGGCTTTTAAGAATGTTTTTTTTTTTTTTTTTTTTTTTTTTTTTTTTTTGTCCCAAATTACCAGTTTTTAAATTTTCCCTTTCAACCATCAAAATTAGTAAAAGTTAAAAAGTAATTTACATGCATATTAAAAATAATATTTAACACATTTATTTATTTAAATTACACTTTATTAAACTGTAAATTCTTTAGTTGATTCATATTACCTTCAAGATCTCACTTATACCTTCAATACCTTCCTGTTTAAAATATCAATTTCCTTTCTTCTACTTTCACATTTCCGTTTTTCTTCTTTCAATGACGTCACTTTATTCTCTCTCTCTCTCTCTCTCTCTCTCTCTCTCTCTCTCTCTCTCTCTCTCTCTCTCTCTCTCTTATTTTCTGTCATTTTTCATTGTAACTTCCTTCTCCCCCTTTTGGTTGCCCTCAACTTTTAACATTAATGAAAATTTATTAAAACAAAGATTACATTCTGCCATTAAGCTTAAAAATGAATATATATATATATATATATATATATATATATATATATATATATATATATATATATATATATATATATATATATATATATATATATATATATATATATATATATATATATATATATATATATATTTATTTATTTATATTAGTGAGTGATTAGATATTTTTAAAACAAGCCAAAAGCCTCGTATGCGAAACAATTACAGTTATTTATGAATATTATAATGAGTAATATTCAAATAATTTTCAAACTCAAGTTAAATAATTCTAGTTATATCGACTGTTAAAACAATTATAATTATCGACTGGTACTTTATCGACAATAACCCAAGCCCTGTCGATAGATAACACAAGCAATTAAAACCGATGTGATAATCGATATGATAATCGTTAACTATTTCATAAAAATTTATATCTCTGATGTTGAAAAGTCAATATTTATTTCAGTTAGTTTTTAAAATTATCTTTTAAAAAGGAATATCTTCTGAAAATAATACCCTTAATAGAACCAAAATTTACAGAAAATGATAATAAACTTTTAAAACTAACTTTAGTTAACTTTACTGTAACAGTTGGTTCCATCCAGTGATCTCTTCATTGTCTTATGCCGAAAGTAAAAGTTTCTCAAGTTTACATTTGATTACTGCATCATTCATTGGGAGTATATATTTCAAGCATTTATCGAATGCTTTTGAAACAGCAAATTCTATAAAGGGAAAATTGTTTCGGCATCGACTTTTACAGATCTTATTAGAGTAGGAAGAATTGTTATCTATAAAACGAAATCGCCACTATATATATATATATATATATATATATATATATATATATATATATATATATATATATATATATATATATATATATATATATATATATATATATATATATATATATATATATATATATATATATATATTCAGATATTAGATGCCAGAAGGTAGTTTAAATCTTTAGAAATCTTATCGAAGAAATAAAGGAATAACTGAGGATTGGTAAAGACTTTTATTCATTTGGAAATAGAGTAGTTATGAAAACTGATCAAATAAATGCAGAATTTTAGGTCAGAAGAAAACATGTAGTAGATGTAGATGTCGATGTAGATGTAGATGTAGATGTAGATGTAGATGTAGATGTAGATGTAGTAAATACCAAAAAATATTTTCCAAAATTTGAATCTATACATTTGACCTTCTTAAACTCCTATTTATTTTCAAACATTAGAAATAAAAAAATAAAATTTAAA
>SEYY01005952.1:10000-12500 GCA_009176605.1 Armadillidium nasatum | reverse complement strand
TATATATATATATATATATATATATATATATATATATATATATATATATATATATATATATATATATATATATATATATATATATATATATATATATATATATATATATATATATATATATATATATATATATATATATATATATATATATATATATATATATTAAAAATTAAGTCTCTAAGGAAAAAACCAAATATGTAACTTTTTAATAAAATAGATCCAAAAAGTTTACATTAATCTGTATAAAATAATGAAAATAAATATTTCTAATCTTCCATCTTTCAGAAATCAGAAATTCTTTCTAAGGAGTCAAGAGAAAAAATATTAAAACCCATTACGTCACACTACTGAAACCAAGTAAAATTTTATTTAAAAACTTATTCTTTTTTAAAATTAGCCCGTTTACATCTGGGGTTATCGATTCGGGGGTGCGCACCCCTGGGGTGGCTTGAGAGAATTTCAGAGAAGGCGTATTAAAGTATGAAAAAAAATGACAAACAAATTTGGGACTAGCGGTAATTTTCGGAAATTACTTCAACCTTCTAACAAGCGCATTTCCCTGTTATAATATATATATATATATATATATATATATATATATATATATATATATATATATATATATATATATATATATATATATATATATATATATATATATATATATATATATATATACCTGCAACATTTCCCACAATAGTTGGGTGGTGTCTACCGGAGATCACATCCTTTCAAACTATGACCCCATCACCAATCTTCCATCATTTCTATCCTCCGTCAATCGCACACCTTCCTCCCAATTCAACCCTCTATACCTTAAGTAAAACAAATTCCAATAATTCCAATTTCCAAAACAATAATTCCAATTGTTAATTTAACAACTCCTTGACAATACTCATTCAACTTCCCTTCGGTCTTCCTCTATCTTCCACACCCTCCACATCTGAAAGAAATACCTTTTTTAGCCATGCCCAAACCATCTCAGCATCTCTGTTCAGCTATTTCAATCATACTCCTTCTCCATCCACACATTTCTTTATTCTAGCATTCCTAACTCAATCCCTTCTACCAACACCACAAACCACCCTCAAACCTTTCATTTATTTCTCTTCCTCGCGTTTAACCTCCATACTTCGCTCCAATACATAACCACTGGCATACAACATCCTTCAAGCATTCTCGCCTTCACCTCCCTTGGTAACCTTCCTCTACTCCAAATATCCTTTAAACCACTCCACACCTTCTTCCCTTCTCTTATTCTATGTTCCACTTCATTAACGTTTCCCTTTCCAAAAATCAACCCCAGATACTTAAATAAAGTGATTCGCTCCAATCTCTCCCTACCCACTTTAATTTGAAAATCATATCTTTCATTCACATCTCTCTCCCCCTCCCTCCCCATTTTTCACCCACAACACTTTACAATTACCAGCATTTATTCTTAAATACAATTCATCACAACTCTTTACAAACTCATCTACCAATACTTTCAAATATTCCTGTGTCACAGCCAAAATTACAACATCATCAGCAGGCATTAACACATTTGCATTTCATATGCCATGTTATTCCCTCATTCTTACCCCGTTCTCTACCCTTTCCATCTTTAAATTTGTCAATGAATAAATTAAATAACCTCGGAGACATTACATCGTTATTTACATAAAAAAAACTCAGTCTCCATTCTGTTTCCTCTCACACATGTTCTACTATTCCTATATAATGCTCTAATACCTCCCCGTACTTTCCCCTCATTTTCAAACTCATTCAGGACTTCCCACATTTTATTCCTATCTACCCTATCGTAAGCTTTCCAAATCCATAAACATCCTTTTCACACCACCATTTACTTCCTTTTCTTTTACCTTTTCTTCAAACCTTTCTTAACCCACAAACATTTCTTCCACTTTCTACTAAAAATTCCCTTAAAATTCTCCATTCCTCCTCCACTTCCCCAACCGAACCCCCATTAAACTAAGCTCTCTCCTAAATTGCTCCCCTACTCCCTTTTCTCTAATCTCTCCACTTTCACACTCTCTACAATTATACTCGTACTCCCAATCTTTCTCCAACCTCTCCTTACTCTAATTTTAGCTAGTATAAAATAATGATCAGATATTCCAATAGCAGCTCCTCTAAACACATTCACATCTAGTATTTTATCTCTTATTCTTTCCATAAAACATATGGAATCTATTAAACCCCCTTCGCCATTCACCCCATTAACTCAAGTCAACTTGTGTTTCAACTTTTTATCAAACCAAGTATTAATAATAATAAGAGGTGAGGTCTAGAAGAAGAGAGGTGATGTTCAACAAAGTGGAAATTGGAATGAAGACCGCGAATGTTGCAGAAATTAATGAAAAAAATAGACCGTGCATCCGGAACAGCCAGCTGCAAATTCCTGGTGGCACCAACCCCATCACCGGAGGCCACCAACTCCCAAGGGGTGATGGGGGAAGGGGTGGGTGAGGGGCTATCTTTGGAATCCGCCCCTCAT
>SEYY01005951.1:145000-152500 GCA_009176605.1 Armadillidium nasatum | reverse complement strand
TAATAATAATAATAATAATATAATTATAATAATAATAATAATATAATGATATATAATAATAATAATAATAATAATAATAATAATAATAATAATAATAATAATAATAATAATAATAATAATAATAATAATAATAATAATAGTAATAATAATTATAATAATAATAAAAAATATTAATAATGAAAATGATAATTGTATTAATGTAATTATTATTATTATTATTATTATTATTATTATTATTATTATTATTATTATTATTATTATTATTATTATTATATATTATTTTGTTACTATTATTACTATGATTATTATTAATATTATTATATATCATTATTGTTCTTTTTTTGCTATTATTATTAATAATAATGATATTTCATTTTATTGTTATTATAATTAATTATTATTATTATTATTATTATTATTATTATTATTATTATTATTATTATTATTATTATTCATTATTATTATTTTATATCTATTATTGTTACTCATTATTTCAGCCACCATATTCCTTCAAAACTTCAAGGTAATTTCGGTTGCTGAAAGGATTTATAATACTCCTCGAACCGAACATGGAAGGAGAAAACAAAAGAACTTCTCAACCCTTTGATTTAAAAGAAGAAAATCTTCCCTTGCAGACCGAATCCAAATATCCATCCTTTATTTATCATTAGTTACCAAGAAGTAGTTTCACTAATATCAAATATCAATTATTTTTATTATTGAAAATATACTAATATATAATATATATATTATATATATATATATATATATATATATATATATATATATATATATATATATATATATATATATATATATATATATATATATATATATATATATATATATATATATATATATATATATATATATATATATATATATATATATATATATATATATATATATATATATATATATATATATATATATATATATATATATATATCGCTTTTCCGAATAACCAAGTATACGAAATGATATTAACGTTTATTGAAAATGTAAATTATAGAGAGTTGGGAAAGTAAATATATTCATGCACAAGAGATAATTTAGTTTGGGAGAGCCTTTAAAATATATTTCCTCTTTTGATTTTTGCTTCATAGAGCGAGAAAGATATATTGACCTATTCATATTACAGCTGAAAAATGTCTTGAGATTATATATCAAAGTCTATCAAATACAATACTATCACAGTTTCTTTTACTTTTTTATTTTTATTTTCGTTTTTTTCTCCCTTTTTTTAAATATCTTGTCCTTTTTCGTTTGTTATTGTTGTTATTGTCATTTTAGTTTTAGTTCTCTTTTAAAATCTTTCTTTGTTGCTTAATGTTTTTTTTTACTTATATCAGTTTTATCTTAGGAGAAAATTTTAAAAAAAAAAAATATATTGATAATTTTTAAACCTTTAAAAGATGGTAATATATATATATATATATATATATATATATTTATAATATAATATATATATATATATATATATTATATATATATATATATAATATATATATATATATATATATTATATCGAATTTTTTCCTCTTTTTCTTTATCTGGTATATATCGAATAGACCTCTGTCCCATTTTTGATGTAAGGGCTCATAAAAGCCTTTAAATGTAGTCTTAAAAATATATCTAAATAATAGAAAGTTAATATTTAGATTTAGATTTCTTAGACAGTTCTTTGACAGGTCGTTTTTATGTAACGTTATGACAGTAGTGTAAAGTTTTTGGAATCCTACTTTTTCATTCTGAACTTGCTCACTCAGTGAACATTTTCTGTAGATAAACATTTTTATTTTTTTCCTCAATTTTCACTTATTCTTCACCCATTGCTAAAAGTACGATGCTACTGGAAAATCATTGTTTCTTTTTCAGTGTTTCAAATTTTTATGCACTTTTCGTACAGTCGAAATTTATTCATTACGTCATTTCATAATGAAATACTGAAATTTTTTAATATAAAAATTCATTTTTCAATGAATTATGAAACGAGGAGGAAAAATGTTGCTTACAGATTGCAAAAATACCGATAAGTTGCATATTGAAAAGAAGTTTTGTTGTTGCCGCCCCTCACCAAACTGTCTGGGATTTGCTATTCAAATTTATGACTATGATATTGTTTCGGCACGCAAAGCGCTTAACCAATAAATATCATAACGATACTGCACCGACCCTTTCAGGGAACGGTCTAATACTCTTCAATCTAAATTCATTTTAATTGAATGGTTTAACTTCGTTTGTTTTTGTTTATGATTTTAATATCTCCCTTAATTCCTGCAACTTCAGAAGCAGATTTTTGTTCAATGTATCTAGAATTAATTTTTTTTATTTTTAAACTTCAGTAGATTTAAAAGGTCATATGTTTACATGTTTAAACTTTTTATAGTAATTTTTTTTATAACTAATTTTTAAACTTCTGTAGACTTAAATAAAAGGTTATAAGTTTACATGTTTAAACTTTTCATAGTAATTTTTAATAAATAATTTTTAAACTTCTGTAGTCTTTAAAATAAAATTATATTTCAATTTTATTATTTATATAATTTCTTATTTATTTTGATTTCTAGTTTTTAATTGAGAAGGTATCTTGCGAATGCTGCAACTTTTAATGTTTTAAGACCTGCATATATCTACTTAGATGATAGACTATATATATATATATATATATATATATATATATATATATATAATATATATATATATATATATATATATATATATATATATATATATATATATATATATATATATATATATATATATATATATATTTTATATTTTAAATAAAAATCTTATAATATAAAATTGAAATAATTCTATGTAACTCCCAAAGCTTAACGTAGGGAAATTTAAGAAGACAACTGTATCTCATTTTATCTCGTAATACTGTAGTATAAGAAAAGGAATATCTAAGACCAACCTTAGAAACGGAACTGCATTTAATACAATCGTTCCACAGCATTCACAAAGTTTATCTAATTCGCCTCACAATATATTTGCTTACTAAAAGTGAATGGGCTTATCTTATTTTATATAAAACGTTCAAAGAAGAAATATATTTAGAACGACTATTTCAAAGCTTTCTTACTTGTATTGCATTCAAATGAAGCGTGCCGCATTTCCTAGCAATCTCTTCTTATCTCGTTTTAAACTGCCTGTTCATCTTAAAAGATGATAAACGAAATCTTTCGCGTACAAAGAGATCTTAAATGTTTTCATCTTCGAATTATAGGAGAATTCTCTTAAGTGAGGCAAAACTTTCATCTGTGAATTAGGAGAATTCTACTTAGTGAGGCAAAACGTTCTCCCAAATTTCGGCATAATAGGAGGGATTTTAATAACAAAGTAAAATGGTATGAAGATAAAAATCACTTTTTAATTACTGTAAAACATTTTCTCAAAGAGTAAAAATAAAATTAATAAAATCTAAGTAAATTTTATTTAAAATTGGATTTTTTTATGCATTTACTTAAATAATTTTATCAACATTATTATAATATATATATATATATATATATATATATATATATATATATATATATATATATATATATATATATATATATATATATATATATATATATATATATATATATATATATATATTAAAAATAACCCACAAATAAAATTAAAAAAATTTAGCAAATCTTTTCTAACTAACGTTCCTTATCAAACCAAAATCATGTTAAACGGAGACAAGCTCCAAGGAAAGCGATTAAAACAATGAAGAAAATGTCTCAGAATAAAACGATAAAATGTCACCGGCAAATCCCTATAAGACAACCAACCAAGGAAAAACAATTAATAATAAATCTACAACAATCTATAAATAGAATTGCATAATTAAAATCATATCTTTTTATCGCAGTCTAATAATTAATCTTTTATATTTTGGAATTAATTTCAAACTACTTAAAACAATATTGTCAACCTCCAGAATCAGTTTATTCTTATAAAAAGTTTTTGAGTTGTGAATGACAAATGACTCTACCCATTTTCTTTAAAAAATTTCGTTCTTCCTAAATATATTTTCTGGGTTGGGAGTCTTGTAGTGAGTTGTCGGTGGTATTTCACTATAATTTTATTCTTTAACGTTTCCTTTATTGTTTTAATAGTTTTCCTTGGAGCTGGTCTCCGTTTTACCTTTTTAACTCTTTGACTTTCTTTTGATAAGAAACATTCGTCAAAAAACGTTTGGCAAAAATTTTTATTTTACTACTGGGTTATTTTAAATTTTTTTTTAAAATCTGCTGTTATTTCAGTTATATATATGTATATATATATATATATATATATATATATATATATAATATATATATATATATATATATATATATATATATATATATATATATACTATTACACAATAACAGTATATCGCTAATTAACCTTCATAAAAAAAAATATTATAAAACATTTTTGTTTCCTGTAAAAACTTATTTTTTTCCTCCAAAAAACAAAAGAAGAAATTTAAAGTAAGAAGAAAATGAAAATTATTCATTCGACGAACACAAATAAATCCAAGAGCAAAAATAAGCAAATTAAAAGGCAAAATAAATAATGATTCCGTTCTAACAACATGGCAAAAGCTTGGAGACAAAGTTGCAAAGCATTCACGCGTGTACATGCATAAAACTACACAGATTAAAGCACACGAATATAAGCGCACGCGCACACACACACACACACACACACACACACACACACACACACACACACATATATATATATATATATATATATATATATATATATATATATATATATATATATATATATATATATATATATATATATATATATATATTAGTGATATATCGGATGTCATATTTTCTCACTTGTGGATGCGGATATAGAATTTTCGTTATGTGCAGATGCGGATGCGATGTTGAATTTTCGAAAGTGTGGATGCGGATGCGGAGGTCAGATTTGATGAGGATGTGGATGCGAAATGCCATAACTAACATATATATATATATATATATATATATATATATATATATATATATATATATATATATATATATATATATATATATATATATATATATATATATATATATATATATATATATATATATATATATATATATATATATATATATATATATATATATATATATATATATATATATATATATATATATATATATATATATATATATATAATATATATATATATATATATATATATATAATATATATATATATATATATATATATATATATATATATATATATATAAAGTTGAGATAGTTTCTCTCCTAGGGAACCGAACTCTGATCAGAAAGATCAAAGCCAGTACTAAGGGTTTCCACATACTCGTTTAATACACTGTGAACATTTCGCACCGTATCTCGGTCCGTCTTCAGCCCAGACTAAATTTTACATATTTCTATTTTAAAATACAATCAAAATATAAATTCATGAACTATCTATATGATATTTAAAATAATAATAATTGCAATAAAATAATAAAAAATAAAGTAATAATATTAATATTGAAATAACATAAATAAAAATAAAAATGCTAAACTATTTTGGGAAAAAGGACTTCATTATTGAGTGAAAAGAACAATAGAAGAAACATAAACATTTAAAGATCCAATAATAAATCCAATGATAAAGAAGGGAGATGCATGCTGAAGAATAGAGAAATTAGAAGAAATAAAAGAGTCTTTTATGGCAGAATGTATAGGAGAGCAAAGAGGAAGGTTCGTACGAAAGGAAACTCCTTTATACCTATAAATCCTCACTTTTAATTGTTGACCAGTTTGGTCTACATACGCCGCATTATAGCTGGCACACTTAAATAAATAAATAAATGAGGATCTGAGAAGCATTGGATAAGACTTCAGGTGTCTGAAGAAGGTTAAAATTGAGAGGGAATTATAATTTATTAGAATGAACTTGCATTGCGGGAATGCAGCTTCAATTATAGTAAGAATATTTCTATTAAGTTGAGATGTAAGTGATCCTATTTATATACGGATGTTTTAAGTATATTTTTTGTTTGAGTACAGTTGGAAAATGAAGGGTGGGTCTGAAGATACTAGTGAGATACTCGTTAATACTTATTTCCACTTGGAACTTTGGGAATAAATTAAAATGGAAAGTATTTTCATAAATTTGATCTCTGAATGGAATATATATATATATATATATATATATATATATATATATATATATATATATATATATATATATATATATATATATATATATATATAATATATATATATATATATATATATATATATATATATATATATATATATATATATATATATATATATATATATATATATATATATATATATATATATATATATATTATATATATATATATATATATATATATATATAAAATTAGTTATGGATCGCATATCATATTTTTTATTTGCGGATGCGGATGTTGAATTTTCGAAAGTGCAGATGCGGATGCGGAATGTTGAATTTTGCAAGTGCTGCGATGCGGATGCTGATTTTGTTGAGGATTTTGAAAATGCGATGCGTATGCCATCACTAAAATATATATATATATATATATATATATATATATATATATATATATATATATATATATATATATATATATATATATATATATATATATATATATATATATATATATATATATATATATAATCATTTGCCATTGAAAACTGTGGCACTTTCCGAAAAGCAGAGGAAATAAAAATCATCACACAGTAATAAGTTGCAGATGATACAGGAATTTGAAGAAAAAAAAATTCCCAGTTAATGACATGGTTTGTCTAGAAATTCTTAAATTATTCTCTTGATTATTTTTATAAACATATTTCCTCTTCTTCATTTCCAAGAATGATGATTTTTTTTTTTTTTTTTTTTTTTTTTTTTTGGACAAAACGCCGCCACTCACGGGCAGAGCCCTTTTCAAGGAGGGGGCACACACACATACGGAGAAAACTAGTTTAAACACACACACCTAACGCTCAACTCTCAGGTGAGAGTGAGTCTTGAAGTTCTTAAGATTAAATACAGGAGGAAAAATAGATGATGGTAGAGAGTTCCACAGAATAGAGGTGGCTGGAAAGAAGTTTGCACCGCAACGGGCTAGCCTGGGGTTTCCTACGTTCACAAAAATTGGTGCAAAAGCAGGACACCCCTTGTGCAACAAGGACGATGCAACGGTGGAGGATTGCGAGAGACCAATTCTCTCGAGCACCTGCCATTGTAGTACCTAAAACGCATGACACTTTATAGAAATTTTAATGTCAAACAAGAAGCTCTTAATAACTCATTAACTGTGTCTCCTTTTTGACAGTAATTACGTATTTTAATAGAGACAGTATGTAATTTGTATATTTGATCAGCTTCTGTCTGCTTCTTTCTTGACCTGAACAGAAGTAAATAAAAAGAAAAAAAAGAAAAAAAGAAAAACGTAGGAAAAAAAATTTCTCAATACGTTTTTGAAATATTTTGGCAAAACTTAGCCATTTTTATCTTTTTTTTTAG
>SEYY01005951.1:132500-140000 GCA_009176605.1 Armadillidium nasatum | reverse complement strand
ACGCGGCGAGTTTGCTACATGATCATAGGAATGGAAAATTGCAAACAAATTTTATAGCTATTTCGGAGGAAAAAAATTATACTATATGTATGTAACATATTAGTTCAACTTAACCTAACCTGGACTTATAGGGTAAAACTTCGCCTGATAGCCAGCAAGTAAACCTAATCTAACCAAAAACTACTGTTCGTTAACTACGCATAACGGCCAACAAAAAGGCCTAACCTACAAAAAAAAACAATGTTCGCTAAGTATATATATATATATATATATATATATATATATATATATATATATATATATATATATATATATATATATATATATATATATATATATATATATATATATATATATATATATATATATATATATATATATATATATATATATAGATATTACAAAATTTTTTTAACATTTTTTTGTAACGCCAATGATCCAGCAACTTTGTCTTACTAGAAACTCATAGGCTTTATTATTTTCAAATCTCTACGCGTAGTTCCTGTCGAACTCGCAGCGCATATAGTATCTTACTAATTTCAGCAACCTGGTCTCGTACGAAAAAATCCACTACTGTGAACGCTACAATTACCTCTATTTGTATATATATATATATATATATATATATATATATATATATATATATATATATATATATATATATATATATATATATATATATATATATATATATATATATATATATATATATATATATATATATATATATATATATATATATATATATATATATATATATATAATCACATTTTCAGTTTAAGGTGTGTTTTTGATGCTTGTTTCATTTTTTAAATTATAAATTTATCTAAAACTTTCCAAACCTAATTTTACATTTCTAGGATTTTTTTTTTAAAGATTTAAAAATATTTTAACTTAAAATGTTATTTTAAGTCATAATTAATTAAAACTTTCTATATTGTATTCTTAAACTTTTGTTAGCATTTAGGAAAGAATAATACATTAAAAGATTAAGTTAAACAAATAAAAAATAAAAAGAGCAAACTTTTTGTGGTATTTACTTCATTTATTTTCATAATTTTAAATAAAGTTAAAAATGAATTTTACTTTAAAAAGATATTTGAAAATACAAACAAAATTTTAATATTGCAATTATATGTTTTATGCAGATAAAATTTTAAAAGTTTTACACTTTCAGGTAAATCTTTTTATATACCATATTTATATACAGTATCCCATTTTTATGTAATTTAACAAAAAATATTCACAATGGTACATTTAAAATGTCATTTAAATTTTCAAATAAAATTAACTTAAATATTCTGCTATTTTTCTTGTACTTTAATTTTTCTATACTTTAAATAAAATTTAGAAAATACAGTTTAAATTTCAAAAAATATAGAATTCTGATTTCTATTTTTTTATTTATTTTTTTTTTTAAACATTTCCCATTACAACTTTTAAAGTTTCAAATTGTTTATTAAATAAGCAACTCTTCTAATAAATTTAAAGTATTTTTCATCATAAATTCAAGATCAGATTTAAAGAGTTCAAAAAAAAAAGGTGAGAGATTCTTTTTATTTCATTATACTTTGCAAGTCAAATTTTAAAGAATAAATTTTTTGGATTTCAAGTTATTTACATAAAAAATTGAGAGACTTTTTTCATTTTCTTTTCTTTCTACTTTCTTTAAAAGCTTTTCTTTTTCTTTCAAATTTAGATAATGCTGACTTTCAAAATTTGGAATAGTATGCATCATTAAGCACACTTCTATTTACTCTTATATATATATATATATATATATAGATATATATATATATATATATATATATATATATATATATATATATAGATATATATATATATATATATATATATATATATATATATATATATATATATATATATATATATATATATATATATATATATATATATATATATATATATATATATATATATATATATATATATATATATATATATATATATATATATGGGTGAATATAAGTCATTCAATATTTTAAAAAATAAATAGTTTCTATTATATTTCTTTGGATTATTATCATATTATTTCGCTAAATATTTATTATGAATAAATTTCGGAAAAGTCAACTAATAAAATATCATTGACTTTCATTTGAAAAATTGATCTCTCTTTTATTCTAAAAAAGGGAGCATACTTGTGATTTTTCTATTCCAAGAAGACCTCTATAAAACAACAAAATGTAACTTAATTCAATATTCATGACAAAAACGATCAGTCAACGATTTGCCAAGAGATAATGCCCGTTCCTTACGAAAAAAAAATAGGAACATCAACACAAAGATGTTCCCTGTGAACCTTTAATCTTTATATTCTTCTTGCGGCGCTCTCAAACAAACATATATGGATAGCAAAGCGTTGCATTTGACTATCCTAAGCATTGGGTATGCTTTTGTAACGAGTATCGTGCATTCCTAACAAAAAATTGTAAATGTAACAGTGTAACGATAAATCTTTGTTTTTTTAAAAAAATGAAATTATATTGCAGCTATCTGCTGAAATATCTATATTATTTTTAGCAAATGAGATCATAATTTTCGTCAATCGTTACGTTATTTGCATTATAAAATTATGTAATACTTGCCGTATTGTAAACTTTTACACCCAATTTCCGTAAGTATTGTTGAAGTTAGAATAGCTGAGTAGTCAGGTTCGAAGGTGCAGCAAAGTATATTTTTTGTTACAAAATATATATAAATAATTTTTATATTTGTGAAAATAAAGAGGTAAGGAGAAGGAAATGAGAGTAAAGCCAAGCAATTTTAAATGACTGAGAGAAAAAAAATTTCTAATTGAAGATATTTTCAATATAATTGTGTATTGGTGTTAATAGTTAATAGTTAATTAACATTTACCCTAGATATCTGTAATGCATAAAGATGAAGAAAATTATGATTGCTGTAGATGCATTTATTCTATATATATATATATATATATATATATATATATATATATATATATATATATATATATATATATATATATATATATATATATATATATATATATATATATATATATATATATATATATATATATATATATATATATATATATATATATATATATATATATATATATATATATATATATATATATATATATATATATATATATATATATATATATATATATATATATATATATATATATATATATATATATATATATATATATATATATATATATATATATATATATATATATATATATATATATATATATATATATATATATATATATATAATTGGAGAGTTTTAATACAATTCAGCAGAAAATATCTCAAATAATATACTGTTGAAATATGTGAAATATGAAGCTTAAAAGCCAGTTATCCTCAAGAATAAAGCTTCCTTGAACAAATAAATCTTGCGGCTGTGGTTTGTGGTTAATAAAAGGATTTTAAAATTAATGTTTCAGCGTTGAAAGGATAAATTTATGTGATTTATTGAAATCTTTGGAAAGATACAGTCAGAAACATTATAATATATACAAATGGTCATATTTAATATGGACATATTAAAAAAGGAAAAAATATTGATCAAAATATAGTTTAATTAAGCAAAATATTAATTCAAAATAATTATAATTTATTGCAAATTTAATAACAAAAATTAAAGTCTATTAATTATTAGCAAAGGAAAAAGTGAAATATTAAATATATATATATATATATATATATATATATATATATATATATATATATATATATATATATATATATATATATATATATATATATATATATATATATATATATATATATATATATAATTATGAATTTTTTTTTTTAACCATTTGAATAGGTGATAGCAGATCAATTATGTGTCAAAACATTTCTCTCCTTCTTTCAACTGACAAAATATCCTTTCAATATTTTTCTTAACCTTTTTTTCATACAGGCAACTTATTTTAAAGAAAGCTATTAAGACTTAGAAAACAATTTCTTCTATGAAATAACTCTTTACTATTTTTAATGTAAAGATCCATTTAAAAAATTAATTACCTTTATACTACTTGTCCTACTTTTAAAAACATCTTCAAAATTATTGTGTTGAATTCTACCCTTCATTTCTTTGCTACTCTTCTTCATTGTGTAAATGGGGGAATGAAAGTGATATTTTAATTTTTAAAGGAATAAATTTACTTCTTTTAAATGTAAAAAAAAAAAAAAATAATAATAATATGCCAATTAAAAAGGTAATAAATGTCAAGAATCTATGATATTTAATCAAAAATTTATTTTTCATGTGAAATAATTATAGTACTTTTCATATATATATATATATATATATATATATATGTATATATATATATATATATATATATATATATATATATATATATATATATATATATATATATATATATATATATATATATATATATATATATATATATATATATATATATATATATATATATATATATATATATATATATATATATATATATATATATATATATATATATATATATATATATATATATATAATAAAGTACATAGTGAAAATTTTAATTTTAAAAATTTTGGGTTTCAAGTTTTCATTCTTTTTTTTTCCCTTTTTTGTTTGATTTTTGAGAATATTAAAAAAGTTTTTGGGAAAAAAGTAAGTAAGAGTCTTTCGTCCTTAATCTCTTTCCAACCTTCTTTTCTTTCTTCAACTTGGAAAAATAATCTTTTGTCTTTCTGTTATTATTATTATTATTATTATTATTATTATTATTATTATTATTATTATTATTATTATTATTATTATTATTATTATTATTATTATTATTATTATTATTATACATGATTTGGCTGTCGTCGTGAGTGGAGGTGCTTAAATCAGATGGGAAAAGAAAAGATAGAAGAATCAGATGGAAGAGAAGAGAAGAGAGAAGAAGAGAAGAGAGGACAAGAGAAGAGAAAAGAAGAGGAGAAAAGAGAGGATAAAGGAAGAAAAGACAACAGCTTTCACAATCTGTTCTGAAAATTGGAAAGACTGTTTAGAGATTGATGAAGAATTAGATTGAAAAGAAAATTATTTCTGAACTTAAAAATTATACCAGATTTATTTTAAAATATAAATTTTTTAAAAATATTTTCAAAAAACAAAATTAAATAAATAGCAATTAAATTATATTCAAAATTTTATGGAGGAGCAACAAAACTTTCAGTTAAAAGACTTTCGGCTTAAGTGGAAATGCAACATTAGGATTAACAATATAAAATTTAAAAACATGAGTTTGGATTGGGCAACAAGGCTGGATCATGAAGCATAGTTCTTCGCATGGTTCTAGGGGTTGGGATTCCTTTTAGCCCTTTTTTTTTGTCTTCCCATGTACGACTGCAGGAATTTTCTTGCAGTCGACTCCACCCTGCATCATGCGGGAAATGGTGTAATGTATAAAAAAAAAAAAAAAAAAATTTTTTTTTTTTATTTTATTGTTACTATTATTATTATTATTATTATTATTATTTCTTATTATATATTATTATTATTATTATTATTATTATTATTATTATTATTATTATTATTATTATTATTATTATTATTATTATTATTATTATTATTTTTATTATTTTCATTACTATTATTATTATTATTATTATCATTGTATTATTATTATTATTATTATTATTATTATTATTATTATTATTATTATTATTATTATTATTATTATTATTTTTATTATTATTACTATTATTATTATTATTATTATTATTATTATTATTATTATTATTATTATTATTATTATTATTATTATTATTATTATTATTATAATAATATTTTATTATTTTAATAATAACTTTTATTATTATTTTTATTATTATCATTTATTATATTATTATCATTACTATTATTATTATAATTACTATTATAATTATTATTATTATTATTATTATTATTATTATTATTATTATTATTATTATTATTATTATCATTATTATTATTATTACTATTATTATCATAATTATTATTATTATATTATTGTTATTTTTATTATTACTATATTATTATTATATATATATATATATATATATATATATATATATATATATATATATATATATATATATATATATATATATATATATATATATATATATATATATATATATATATATATATATATATATATATATATATATATATATATATATATATATATATATATATATATATATATATATATATATATATATATATATATACATATATGTACTCATGCTTATAGTGAGTGTGTATAAACTCATACAAGCACTAGATACAGATTCTTATTATATTAATATAAGGGAAATAAAAGAGATTGGGCGTAGAAGTTAAATTAGAAGTTGGAGAGAGACATATTATCGTTTTTGGCTCTCTACAGAATGATTTATTGTTATTAATTTTATCCACTTTTTTTGCAACTTTTTCTGCTCCTTTTTTTGCTACTTATTTTGCTACTTTTTTCTCCTACATTTTTCTGTTCTCTTTTTTTTCACCTTAATCTTTTCATCTCGTACTTTCGTCTCAAATTAATCATTTTCGAGAGACTTGCATCTTTTCATATTCGAAAAATGTCAAAATCGATTTATGTTCCGGCTGTATATATATATATATATATATATATATATATATATATATATATATATATATATATATATATATATATATATATATATATATATATATATATATATATATATATATATATATATATATATATATATATATATATATATATATATATATATATATATATATATATATATATATATATATATATATATATATATATATATATATATATATATATATATATATATATATATATATATATATATATATATATATATATATATATATATATATATATATATATATATATATATATATATATATAATCTAAACATTCAAAGCGTAGTCGTGTGATAAATCCTGAACAATTTAGACTTCCATTTTCCATACGTCCTGTTATTCTTTTCACTTTCACACTCATGACTACAATCACTTCGGCCTTAATTTTGATTAATGGAATTGACTTTCCTTAATTCTTAGGAATCTAACGTACCTTCTATTTATTTTCTTTACCTAAGATGAAATGAAAAAAATAATTTCAAGCATTACAGACAAATTTCAGAATCCGAATTCTTTTACATAGTATTATTTTAAATACTTAAATTCGATTATTATATTTAACGTATGATTAAGTTTAATCTTTATTCTTATTTTTATCAAAATTCCAAATTTTGAAAAAAAATCAAATTGATATCGTTTGAGGCTTTTATTAATAAAATTTTTAATATTTTTTATAAAAATCCTAAATTTCTTTATTTATTACGTGGAACATTTTATACTAACATAATTTATATATTTTAATTTAAGGTAATAATTTCATTCTCCAAAAATTATAATTTTCATAAGCTTAATTAAATAAGCAAGTGCAAATGATCTTTCAAATGAGTTCTGCAGGATCTAATAGTTTAGCAGTTTAATTCCTCT
>SEYY01005951.1:127500-130000 GCA_009176605.1 Armadillidium nasatum | reverse complement strand
AATTATAATTTTTATTTTCTTAATTTCGAATTCAAGACAATCTTATAAAACAAACTGTGAAGAGAAACGAAGAACAACAAATTCAAGTTGGAATTAAAAGTTAAAGTCTATAGAAAACGGGATCTCCTCTATAGAAAACGAGATCTCTTCTATAGAAAACGAGACCTCTTCTATAGAAAACGAGATCTCCTCCTTTTCGCTCAATAAATTTAATGTGAAATTTAGAATATGGTCTCCTATTATGGTAATTTCCCTTGCATTTTGAATGGTCGTTAAAACAATTTGAGAGCTTTCCTTTTAAGTTATGAGTGCCAAAGTGCGAAGGAACACTCATGAAAGGTTTAAGAAGTTGACTTTAGTAATAACAGCATTTATTTAGAATAAACAGTCAATTTAAAAGGATTGGGATAGATTCATATATATATATTCAAATTTAATTTTTCTTTTATTTAAAAAAAAAAAAAAAGCAACATAACAGAAAACTAATTTTTTTTAAAGTCTATAAAGTTCTCATCTTACGGGCATTGCCCTATTCGAGTAGAAACACTCTCTAGGCAGTTTTAAACCAAAATCCGTAAGAAAGTCGAACAAGTGCCTTCAAGTACTTGAGTCAATCACTTCAACTTTATGTCATGGTTGAGGCAACAAGAATATTGTAATATAAAATTTTGAAGGGGTTTAACAAAATTAAAAGTAGAATAAAATCGATATATGATTAACGATATTTGATAAAAAAAAAAACGCCTGAATAGAGAGATCAGCTGTTATTAAAATCTAAATGTAAATCCTCTAAAGCAGCTTTTCATAACCTTTTAAGCCTTGTAAAACCCCAAAAAACCTTGCAACCCCCTAAAATGTTAAAACATAAAGTGATTAACCTCACAACCTTCTAATCACTTCTTTTTCCTGGCAATTGCTAAATTCAAAAGTGTAGATTTAGATATTTACTGTACGGTTGATTAATAAATTTAAAATATTCACGACAATTATTTTACATAAACAAAATAGTCTTAGCTCAATTTTTTTTAATACTTATTCGAAAAAAAAATTTAAAAATTTCAAATTTCTGGCTTTTTTTAATCTTTGTTTACATTTTAATATAAACAGAGATTATGAAAGGATATGAAAAGTTTTTTCATGCATTAAGAGCTTTATTTTTCGTGACTCTCCCCGACCCTCTTATAAATGATCATGGACCCCTGTGGGTCGTGACATCCAGGTAGAGAAATGGTGCTGTAAAGGAACTATCTTACGAGTATAAAAAACTATAATTAATAAAATAATATATTTCTTACGTAATTAATTTTATTTAGCTTAGTGTTAAATTACTGTACTATAAGTTGAAAATAATCAGTTAAATCTAGATTTTCATGTTTTTGAAAAGCAATATTGAAAGAATTATTATAATAATAATAATAATAATAATAATAATAATAATAATAATAATAATAATAATAATAATAATAATAATAAATAATAATAATAATAATAATTAATAATAATAATAATAATAATAATAAATAATAATAATAATAATAATAATAATAATAATAATAATAATAATAATAATAATAATAATAATAATAATAATAATAATAATAATGATTATAATAATGATAATAATAATAATAATAATAATAATAATAATAATAATAATAATAATAATAATAATAATAATAATATTTTAGACGTTCCCTTCTCGTATTTTTAATTTTTAATATTTTCAAGAGTGTCTTTTAAAATTTCATTCCGAAATCAATTGTCGCTAAAGAAATAAATTTGGTGACAATACTCTCTCCTTTTGCATTGTTCATAGAACGATTATTTTAGGTTCAAAGATATTCTATCTAATACCAACTTATCCTATTCTATGATCTATCGTATCACAAAGCAGGTTTCATTATAATTTTTCTAAATCTTTTATCATTACAAATTTGATTGATAAAGCGATTCTAAATGTGTTCTACTCGTATATCTAGAAATTTCACCAGGTTTTCATTCTGTCCTTCTCTCAATCATGAATACTAAAACTGAAATTGTGATTGAATTAATTTTTTTTAAATAATAATAAAATAATAATAATAATAATAATAATAATAATAATAATAATAATAATAATAATAATCAGTGGCAACCGTCGGTGGTTCGACCGAGGAAAATTTTTTTATATATTTTTTTTTATCACCCATAAATTTTCATTTTTTATATATTATATATTATATATATATATATATATATATATATATATATATATATATATATATATATATATATATATATATATATATATATATATATATATATATATAGATAGATAATTCAATACCCTAATTCCTATTTAAGTATAAAAATGATTTTTTAATAATTAGTAATTAAAAAGCCAATTGCTCTCACCCTAGGAAAACAAATTAATTTTATTTTAATTATATATTATATATATATATATATATATATATATATATATATATTATATATATATATATATATATATATATATATA
>SEYY01005951.1:117500-120000 GCA_009176605.1 Armadillidium nasatum | reverse complement strand
ACCAGTTCTCATTTTGAATCCGCAAAGGAAATTTCAAATTTTGTTGTCTTTAAGAAAATTATCTTAAATAACATTCTCGAATATATTTCAAGTTGAAAACTTTAATTGTCAAAAAAGTTCTTAAACATTTCATTCAAGATTTATTAAACATATCGTTTGATTCAAAATAAAGTTGACTATTTAATCTGTCGATTATATATTCTTTCTCTAGATTATTCGTATCGTTACTGCAGTGAAGAGTGCAATTGAATAAACTTCTGGACGAGAGGAACTAGCTTACTTCTCTGGTTCCCGTGTGAGAAAATAAATATTTCTCAAGAAAAGAAGAATCTTTTCTATTATTAAGATCTGCCTGTGTAAGTTATTCTTCTATTGTGTTATTTCGTTTAGAAGTTGTTCATAATCTCATTCTAACTAAAATCTGTTTTTTTTATCGCATTTACAGAGATGCTCTTACAAGTTAATCTTATGCAAATTTGGGAGAAACCAACCTTGACTCTTGGTTCGGCTATATCAAATTTATCTCCTATTAATTCTGCAAAATATACCATCTTTGTTTTTATTAACTTTTCTTTTCAAATCCTTATATATATATTATATATATACTATATATATCTATATTATATATATATATATATATATATATATATATATATATATATATATATATATATATATATATATATATATATATATATATATATATATATATATATATATATATATATATATATATATATATATATATATATATATATATATATATATATATATATATATATATATATATATATATATATATATATATATATAATATATATATATATATTATATATATATATATATATATATATATATATATATATATATATATATATATATATATATATATAATATATATATATATATATTCTTAATACGAAAAGCTTACTCAGAGGAGAGCAGAGATACAATATTTCGGGACGAGAGAGAGAGAGAGAGGTATCAGCAAAAGTAATGCAAGTGCTAAAGTTAATGAGACTGAAAATTTCAAGAATATTTCTTTCAAATGAGTGAAAATTAGCCACCTAAATGTATTGCATTCATGATTACAGAATAAATCCATGAAGAGGAGCGAAAAATTATATCTTCTTAATTTAATCAAAATTAGAATCGATGTTGTGACAGCGGAATTGGTGTTTTCTGCTAAGCTGAAAACAGAATTGGAAACTTGCTTTGATAGTATTCTGAAGTTAAGTTCACAAAATAGGAATCGAGGTTGAAACTCTGTTGAAATCGAAATCAGAAGAAGAATTACTTTTATGATCAAAAGAGATAAACGAAAAAATGAACAGAGTATTATCAAGAACATCTGAGCCTGCAGAGACAAAGAGATGAGCAGTAGGAGACGAAAGTGTGGCGAGAAACTGATGAAATCAAATAGGAAAGAAATTACTTTTGAGGCACAAGAAAGATGAGAAATTCCAATTTTCTTGAGAGGAAGTACTGTAATACCTTTGGAATTAATAAACGTAGGAGTAGACTGGTTAAAAGATACAGTCTTGAGGTTATAAAATAAATATTGGAAGAAGAAAAGAGCCTCGGAAGAATGAGAAAAATCATCATAATGCCAATATGTAAGGGCGTAGAAGATTTGGAAGAATGTAAAATCTTGGTAGGGATCTCCCTTATTGAGAACCTTTGCCACGTTCTCAATAAAGAAAAGGAGATTTGAGATAGTTGTGGAGCTGAAACGTCGGTAGGAGAACTATTGGTATCAGTGAAAAGGAGGACATCGCATCTTATGTTTCACCGGAGATTAACTGTGAAAAAAGTGTGATGCAAAAGAAAAGCTTTCCTTGCTTTCATTAACTTGAAAAAAAGAGTTTTATTCGATTCAGTACTTAGAAAGATTATGGAGAACCCTGGAATCCTAGACAGATATTACGAGATTTGAAGATAGTTGAGTGCTTTTGAAATTTTATACATGAAATACGTGTAATGTAAGAAAAGGATAAAAAACAAAGAATGATCCAAATAAAAAGCGGAGTAAAGAATGGAAACATATCGACTTATATTTGTGTTATATTTGAACACTGTGACAATGGAAATGAGAGAAAAAGTGCGAGAATTAGAAGATTAGAAGGGATGTTATGGTGAATGTAGACACTATAATACATTGGATTGAGAATGGTGAAAAGTTGAGACTAGTAGTGATGTGTTTCTGAAAAATAATGAAAGAATCTGAAATAGTCATGAAAATTAAGAAGACAGATTATGAAATTGAACTGGAGTAGAAAGAAAAGTTTAGGAAGGTGGTTGATGATAAAGAAATTAAGAATTTGCCAATATATAAATACTTAAAAATTACCTTCAAAAGAAAAAGTATAAAATGTACTGAAAATTACAAGTAGAATTGAAGAGGATTGCAAAACAGTAAGTCAGAGAATTTGAAAAGTATAATCTTTAGAAGATGCTAACACCCACATTGATAGATGAAGTGAAAGAATTGAGTACGAAA
>SEYY01005951.1:100000-112500 GCA_009176605.1 Armadillidium nasatum | reverse complement strand
ATATATATATATATATATATATATATATATATATATATATATATATATATATATATATATATATATATATATATATATATATATATATATATATATATAGTTCATAAAATTAAATGCAAACTATTTTTATAGTAATGAAAATTATATATTTATTAGACTTTCATTAGAAGACTAAATAAATATTGAAATTCGCGGCAAATCTTTTAAATACAAAATATTGATGCAATATTGTATAATCGATATTATTATTATCACTTTTATTTGTAATATTATATATATTATATATATATATATATATATATATATATATATATATATATATATATATATATATATATATATATATATATATATATATATATTATATATAATATATATATATATATATATATATATATATATATATATATATATATATATATATATATATATATATATATATATATAATATATATATATATATATATATATATATATATATATATATATATATATATATATATATATATATATATATATATATATATATATATATATATATATATATATATATATATATATATATATATATATATATATATATATATATATATATATATATATATATATATATATATATATATATATATATATATATATATATATATATATATATATATATATATATATATATATATATATATATATATATATATATATATATATATATATATATATATATATATATATATATATATATATATATCATTTTTTAATATTATGTTTTTCTAATATTTACTGCTAATATACAATCTTTCACTTGTTATAAATTCTTAATGTGATATAATGTCATGACAGTCAAATTAGTATCACAAATTTTATGTTTCGTTTCATGACTTATTTGAAGGTATCGCGATTGCACGTGAATGAAAAGTTTTTATTTGCTATTTTTTTTTAATACTTTGATTTTTTTTCTGAATTTTTTTTTTTGTTTTTTATTTTTCTTTTATTATTTATTTTTTTTTAAAATTATTGATCAGTAGCAGTGCATTTCAGTTTAATATCGCTGCTTACGACAGTGAATGAAAATATTTTATAACATTTTTTTATTTGCTTTTTTTCCATTCTACTTTTATTTTTCATTTTACTTTTATTCTTCTATTTTTTTTTATTCATTTTCCTTATTATTTTATTAAACTTTTAAAGTTACTAATAAAAAGCATTATATTTCGGTTTAGATTTACTTCCTAAGTCATTTTCATGAAGAGCATTACAAATCAATGAAACAAGAAGCATTTTCTACTAGAAATAATTAAGAGAAAAGTTTTGATTTTAGACAAATAGATTATATATATATATATATATATATATATATATATATATATATATATATATATATATATATATATATATATATATATATATATATATATATATATATATATATATATATATATATATATATATATATATATATATATATATATATATATATATATATATATATATATATATATATATATATATATATATATATATATATATATATATATATATATATATATATATATATATATATATATATATATATATATATATATATATATATATATATATATATATATTATATATATATATATATATATATATATATATATATATATATATATATATATATATATATATATATATATATATATATATATATATATATATATATATATATATATATATATATATATATATATATATATATATATATATATATATATATATATATATATATATATATATATAAATATATCAGATTAGTATTCATAAATGGGTGGAATAAAGTACCTGCAAAATTGCCCACCACCCATTTTATTTCTCCCTTCACACACACGTACACAAATACACATACTCGCATATATATATATATATATATATATATATATATATATATATATATATATATATATATATATATATATATATATATATATATATATATATATATATATATATATATATATATATATATATATATATATATATATATATATATATATATATATATATATATATATATTATATATCGTGCACTATATACATAAATCGGAACGTAAACCTTTTATTAATTTCATTAATTTCCGTTTATGGTTCATAAAGTTCATTAAAATTAAAACTCTTCAGTGTAAAATCGCCAAATTTCGCTGCTTTTAATTGGGACAAATTCACGTAAAGGAAGAAGAAAACATTCTGATTCTAAAGATTATATTTAATTTAAAAGAGAAGGTTTATTTAAAGCGAAGAATAACGTAAAACGAATATTACTGCAATATTTCATGACAGAAGAGTCTAGGTTTAGATATTCACTATAATCTGAAATTTTAAAACAACTGAAATTCACTAAAACAGAAGCGTACTAAAAACTAAAATTCACTAAAACTACTAAAAACTAAAATTCACTAAAAAGAAACGTACTAAAAACTAAAATTCACTAAAACTTAAAATTCACTTAAAAAAATGGTGAAAAGCAATTTAAAAAAATGCAAAAAAAATTAAAAAAATAGGATAAAATTAAGAAAAGTTTCATGTTCCTCTCTCAACATCAAATTTAATTAAATAAACAAAGGACGTTATAATCCTTTTATGACCTATAAGCACGCCTTAAACAAATTTTCACTTATTATATTCATAAATAATTATAGATGTTCAAGCATGTGTATATGTTTATAAGTAGAAAAGCTATTTAACCAGTATATATATATATATATATATATATATATATATATATATATATATATATATATATATATATATATATATATATATATATATATATATATATATATATATATATATATATATATATATATATATATATATATATATATATATATATATATATATATATATATATATATATATATATATATATATATATATATATAGGTCAACAATTAAGGTCTGCTAACTCTCTCGCAGATCAAATACATTAAACATCATAGTTTAAAGTTTGCTATATTGGAATCGAACCCGGGACCTATGGCACAAAAGCATAAAGTTTTACCACTACGCTACTGGCGGTAGGTTCGAAAGAGAAATCCAAATAGGAGGCTTATGAATTCCCCTATAGCAAACTTTAAACTATGATGTTTAATGTATTTGATCTGCGAGAGAGTTAGCAGACCTTAATTGTTGACCTATCTATTTAGTTTGAGAGAGGAAAGGGGGGGCCGAACCCGGGTCATGTTGCCTCACGCTCAAGCGCGGTCGGGAGAAATCCTTAGAGGTTGCTCTTGTGAATTCATAAGCCTCCTCTTTAAACCTCTCTTTTGCACCTCCAGTAGCGTAGTGGTAAAACTCTATGCTTTTGTGCTATAGGGCCCGGGTTCGATTCCCCTATAGCAAACTTTAAACTATGATTGATATATATATATATATATATATATATATATATATATATATATATATATATATATATATATATATGTGTGTGTGTGTGTGTGTGCGTGTTTTTGGAGGTGAGTGTGCGTCTCTATTTGTGTGTTTGTGAATTTTTGAAATTATAGGTTCGCATATGCCTGCATGGAAATGAATAACAATCAAGTTTATATTTTATTAAATATTTAAATTTAAAATTGTTTTTCTTTCTCTTTATCTCACTCTCTATCTCTCTTTCTTTCTATTTTTCTCACAGACTCTCTTTCTTTTTATTTTAATACAAAATTATTAACAATATAAAGACAACTAGATCAAATTAAAGCAACTAATTCCTAAGCATTAAAAATTCAAAATGGCAAA
This sequence comes from Armadillidium nasatum, assembly GCA_009176605.1. Lineage (NCBI taxonomy): Eukaryota > Metazoa > Arthropoda > Malacostraca > Isopoda > Armadillidiidae > Armadillidium > Armadillidium nasatum. The sequence continues at coordinate 108,732 of SEYY01005951.1, read as the reverse complement.
TATAATTTACCCAAATGTTTTTAGCTCATTTCTTTTATACGTTATTCTACTCGTATTTTTAATATTTAAAAGTATATAATAAAAAATAGAAATAAATATATGTAAATTATAACTGTACAAGAAACGAACAACGAAAGTTTTTACAGGACTATAATTTTGAAGAAATTTTTTTTTTTTGGTAATTATTGTGAATTACTTTGTAAAACTTTTTAATATTTTATTAACTATTTCCAAATCATACACAGAAACACTTGAATATAAATTAAATATATCACTACGTCTGAATTAGGGTTAGATGACGCACAGGCTGCGGTGAGTTGCTGTGCGCAACACACACAATTGCAATGACTTGGTGCAGTGCGGCTTGGTGCGGGAGAAAAATAATGTGAGGTTGAATGCGCAAAGAAAATTGGTGCGGTGCGGGTCAGTGCGCAGTGCAAGCCTCTGATGCGTACCGCACCACTGGTACTATAGAATGAAAAATGGTAAGGTTCCTGGTGAAGATATGACGCAGGAGGAGGTATTGAAGAGTACTGAGAAAGAAGGAATTTAATGAATGATGGAAAGAGTGAAAAAGGGTTGGGACGAGGAAAGAACACCAGATGCTTAGAGTAGATCGGTAATATGCACTATGTATAAGAATGATGACAACACAGATTGTTAGTAATTACATAGGGATTGGCGCATATTGTCGAAAGTATTTGAAATTATTTGGAGAAAAGATTAAGAATAATAGTATAAAACAGGCTGGATGAGTGGCAGTATGGATTCAGACTGAACAGGTCAACTGTCTACCTTGTTTTTGCATTAAAAATGATCTGTGAAAAAAACTGGAGAATTTAATAAAATGCTTAACTGGATTTCATTGATTTGTAAAATGCATTTAACAGGGTACCAAGAAGAATTTTGTTTAATATCTTGAGGAGAGAAGTAAAAGAGGTATTAGGCAAGCTGTTCAGCGCAATAAAATGTACCTTATTAATAGTTGATAAAACGTAAAGCCTGAGACTCCACCTCAAGGAAAGCTTTATGAAGAGAAACCACAGCAAATAAATAAGACATACTCCGTAATGGGTGAACGATATTACTATAAAGAGCAAGCAACTGGGGTAGCATTAGAAATTTTGAAACCTACCACAGAACACCCAACCCCTTAGAAACTTGGTCAGAATGAGAAGTAATGTGATCCTTCCAAGAATTTCACAAGGAAAAAAAACCACCGAAAATATTAAGATCAGACGAAGGCTTGAGTTGCGTGTTTCAAAGATGTCATAGTTACGGGTAAGGATGTGTCGAGTAAAAGATAGAGGAACAGAGTTTTTTAGGCATTGAAAACAGCCATGTTTTCTCTACCCCAATTAGAAATACAAGAAGATCAGCTGATAAGGGAAAATCTCCTAGCGTTAATTAATATTGTGTTAGACATCTTTCAAAATAGAAGGAGTAATTTAGGGTGGAGTCATTGGCATAGGAGTTGGTAGGTGATGTGGTAATAGAAAGAAGATCATTTCTTCAAAGTAGAATAAGAGTTTGGGATACGATAGATCTCTGAAAATACCACTACTTTTAGATTTGAAGGACGAATGATGGCAATCTACAATAGCAGCTGTTGAACTACCGAAAAGGAAATCATGGAGAAGGCCACAGAGAGAAGGATAGATTCCGAAAGAGGAAAATTTAAAATTCAAAGCTTTGCGTTAGCCTCTATCGAAGACTTTCGGTAAGTCTAGCGCCCCAGAAAAAAATTCACCTAAATGCCGAAGAGCAGAGGACCATGAGTGAAAGAGAAGAGAAGGGAGATCACCAGTGAAGCGTTCCTTGCGAAAACCATACTGCCTATAAAAGAAACGATTAGAAGAATTGAGATGCTTTGAAATCTTTCTCTTAAGAATAGAAAATAAAAAACGGAGGTTTCAGAAATAGAATGATAGTTTTCGGCAAAGGCAGAATGAGCACTCATTTCAGCAGCAAGAAGGGAAAGTCTGAGTAGAATCACTAAGACGAAATAGCTTACCAAGGTAAGGTGCAAGATCGGAATCACGAATTTTGAGAACAACAGAAGCGATACCATCAAGATCGTTTTCATTCTTGGTGCTAAGCTCAGAAAGAGCAAATACAAGGTCTTTAGAAGATATTACAATACTTAGCATAAATGAGTTAGAGAAGGAGGAATGTGTCCGGAATTGCCAAATGTGAAATAAAAGGCAAAGGTTTGAGTGAAGAGTTCAGCTTTACCAGGAGAAAAAAGCTGCAGTTGTGAGTCAGAAGACAGTAGAGGAAGGAAGAGGGAAGAAACATAGAGTTAGCATTTTTATTTTTGCAAAATGACAGAAAGGACGTGAGGAAGAGGAACCTGAAAGATTTCTGCATCTTCTTCGAGAAATAGGTTTTGTACGATTCCAGGATAAAATTTAAATGGCATTATTTTCTGGAGTTTGAAAATTAAAATAAAGATGGCATTCCTGCAGTGAACAGCATGAGAACAAACAGAGTTAAACCAAAATGTCCTTAAAGTTGGTTGAAGGGAAAGAATATAGAATGTACGACTTCATGCCACTGTACCTTGCTGTACACGCATGCACAACTGCCTTTAGCTGAAAATTTGCAATACAGACAGTAAGAGGAACAGAAAAGGGTTTGTTATCGAAATAATCAGGCCCTGAGTTTCAGTTAAAAGCAAGAAGTGAGGTCTAGAAGTGAGGTGGTGTCCATTAAAGTAGAAATTAAAATGAACTTCGTGAATTTCTCATAAATTACAAAAAAAGAACGAACACTAGATGAAACCAGCGTCGACGTCTTCATTGGCACTTGGGTAAATGAGAGGCTACTTTAGGAAGCCATCTCTCTTGACTTCTCCTTGACTATTTGAGCAGATTCCAAAGGAGATCTTACACTAATATGAGAAGAATTGGGAGATGATTGTGATAGGGGCATACCATTAGGTATAGGAGTGAAATGAGATATACCAAAGCTCTCTCTATTTGCCAAATATCAAGGACAAACGAAAGTTTCAGCTGTGTGATTTGTTTTTTTCTGCGCTACATCTTCCCCTTCCTCCTTCTTCACACACACGGATATATATATATATATATATATATATATATATATATATATATATATATATATATATATATATATATATATATATATATATATATATATATATATATATATATATATATATATATATATATATATATATATATATATATATATATATATATATATATATATATATATATATATATATATATATATATATATATATATATATATATATATATATATATATATATATATCAATATTATATTGTCAGTACTGTGCGGTACGGTGCGGTGCGGTGCGGGCGGTGCCAAAAATTCTGGTGCTCGGCCGACCCTAGTCTGAACAGATTTTTCTTTTCAAAATGAACTCATTATATCAATGAGAAATCAATGTCCAATACTTGTAAACATCATTTAGTTAAATGACAAATACAAAACCTCATATATATATATATATATATATATATATATATATATATATATATATATATATATATATATATATATATATATATATATATATATATATATATATATATATATATATAATACGTATCACCGTCTCTCGCATAATTGCTGGTAGTGTCAGTCGTAGACACGGAATAATCAAGAAATAATGAAACTGCTGGACGTGACCTTTTCATGAATTTCTCCTATATCACTATCTTTCAAGTGGCTCTATCTTGTATCTATTTTTTACCTTCATTCAGACTAATGCTCATTGCAATAAACAAGTCCTTTACTTTATCAAGATACCTCTATTTGGGTTTACCCTTTTCCTTATTGAAATATAAACATACCCTCTTAACCAATATATCATCTTTCATTCAAAGCAAACCATCTTGGTTTGCCATTTCCACTAGGCATCTTTCCTAATATTACGTATCTTTTATCTGTGGATTTTAGGAAGAGAATACATGGGATAATTTAAATTTATAATGTAAAATATTTGTCAGCTTTTAAACCATTTCTCTGTTTACTAAAGTAGCAACTGATTTAAGTTTGCATTTGCATTTGCTTCTTATGATTTTCATTTGCCCATAACTTTTGTCATGAACAGATGTAAGTATGTGGTCTCTTTTACAGTCCACTTTCTGTAATTTTTTTATTTGAGAAAAAGTTTTTATCAAATATTCTAAACCATCCCTTTAAATGGTACAGATAAGGTAAACCACGCGTTCGTAATATTATCAGGGATGCCTTAATGACAGGCATTTTGTGAGTGCATATTCTCAATGTAACCCTAATTTTTGAAAGGTAATAAATAATATTATATATATATATATATATATATATATATATATATATATATATATATATATATATATATATATATATATATATATATATATATATATATATATATATATATATTATATATATATATATATATATATATATATATATATATATATATATATATATATATATAATATATATATATATATATATATATATATATATATATATATATTATATATATATATATATATATATATATATATATATATATATATATATATTAGCTATGGAATAGTTCATGGCATCTTTATAATCAATTAATTATTACGTTGTGAATTATTATGAAAAAAATTAATAATATTATATATATATATTATATATATATATATATATATATATATATATATATATATATATAATATATATATATATTATATATATATATATTATATATATTAATTAATATTATTATATATTTATATATATATTATATATATAAATATATATATATATATATATATATATATATATATATATATATATATATATATATATATATATATATATATATTATATATAATATATATATATATTCTGTCTTGGTTTTAATCAAGCACCGAATGTCATACTCCGGTCGTGGGTTGGAAAGCTCGTGCTTTTATAAAGTATTTTTCTTACGTTTTAAAAATATTTTAAATGGAATGTTTTACATTTAGAACTTTATATATATATATATATATATATATATATATATATATATATATATATATATATATATATATATATATATATATATATATATATATATATATATATATATATATATATATATATATATATATATATATATATATATATATATATATATATATATATATATATATATATATATATATATATATATATATATATATATATATATATATATATATATATATATATATATATATATATATATATATATATATATATATATATATATATATATATATATATATATATATATATATATATATATATATATATATATATAATATATAAATTTCTTATTATTTGAAAAAGTGAAAAAAAATATCAATATAGTAATTATAATCCCGGAGCCTTCAATACGAGGTTTTAAATTTAGTGATTTTCCACTAAAATTCTAATTAAGGACCATAAAAATAATGAGCACATCTTAATGAGGTTAAATTTTTACGTTGATATTTATGAGTGGATCGCTCTCTATTTTTAGGCCCTAATGAGAGTTGTCTGTTGTTTTAATTGTGAGGAGTGTTTTCTTTCCATGAGGGTAATAACAATGGAAATATACACACATACACTCGATCGAATATATATATATATATATATATATATATATATATATATATATATATATATATATATATATATATATATATATATATATATATATATATATATATATATATATATATATATATATATATATATAATATATATAATAATTATTTTAATTCTTAATAATAATAAATAAAATAAAAAAAAATAAAAAAATAAAATATTTTCTCTCAAAATTTATTTTAAAAAAAATATAAATTTTAATATTTGACTTAACATTTCTCGTATATTTCAGAGTTTTACCCAAAATGCTTTACATACAAGTTTTAATAAAAGTTATACGAGGAGAAACACTAGTGAATATCTGCATGCTGCTTAACAAGATGCAAACTATATATATACATATATATATATATATATATATATATATATATATATATATATATATATATATATATATATATATATATATATATATATATTATATACATTCATATATTACATCAATAAATCTATTCCCAAAATCCAAAATAAATAATCCCTTAAAATTCATGGAATCCTAATCTTCAATTCTATTCAGAAGCAGTTCTGTAATTATGAAATAAACACAAAGAAAATGACTGAAAATGAATGAAAAGAATAGAAAATAAAAAAAAGGGAGAATGGAGAAAGGGAGAATGGGAAAAGGGAGAAGGTGAAGGGGGGGGGGCATCGCGTATCTTTGTCAGAGTTTAAAAGCTCGAAGAAAAGCAATCAAGAAAAGAGGAAAAGTTACCGAAAACTTTGGACATAATTAACATTGTTTTTTCTCACTCGTATTTTTGAGTTGTTTTTTTTTTTTATCCCTGTTTGTTTGTTAAAGAAAAAGTCTTATTACTAAATTGACAAAAAAAAAAAAAAAAAAAAAAAAAAAACCTAAAGAAAAGAAGTAAAAAAAAAAAAAAAAAAAAAAAATCTTGGAAATCAAAATGATAGAATTAAATTCAAGTTTCATAGGACAAAAAAATAAAAATAAAAAATAAAAAAATAAAAAATAAAAAAAAAAAAAATCTGTAAAAAATAAAAAAAATAAAAAACTTTCTATTTCTTTTTAAAAAGTTTCATTATTTATCATTTATTTTGCTCAACTTTTAACATTATTACAGTTTCTAATCATTGAGTGTTCACTTAGAGCTTGCTTTTCAAGGTTTAAATCCAATGTTTCTTTGAGTTTATACACACACACACACACACACACACACACATATATTATATATATAATATATATATATATAATATTATATAATAATATAATATATATATATAAATATATATATATATATATATATATATATATATATATATATATATATATATATATATATATATATATATATATATATATATATATATATATATATATATATATATATATATATATATATATATATATATATATATATATATATATATATATATATATATATATATATATATATATATATATATATATATATATATATATATATATATATATATATATATATATATATTACAATTAAATATAAATTTCGAATAAAGTTAAGGTGTAAAAAATATATTACAGATTACCTTCCTTTCTTTTCATTGATTAGTATTAACACTAAAAAAAATTCCACGCAAATTTTTCAGATAAAAAAAAAAAACACTTTAATTCAAATTACACTTCAAGGAAACGTAAAATTCTTATTGAAGTTTAAATTTTGAGCAAGCTTCAAGGTGAGGAAGATATATAAAAGATGTCTGAATATTATTTCAAGAAAATATGAGTGGTTAGAAAGAAGTAACAGTGAAATGACAATGCTTTTCCAGCACCAATTTTAGCTACTGGGATGGGATGGGGTGGGGGTATAAATGTGATGGAATGAGGATCATGAAAGATATAACGCTAACACTGCATCGTAAAAATAAAGAACTAAAGAAGTCAAAATTTAAATCAATATTTTTAAATTTTAGAATATGGGCTCGGCTTTATCCAATAGATTGGAGAAAAAAAGTACATTTAAAATGTTAGTAAATCATATAAGGGGATAATAAAACTCTTGTACAACTTGATAAATTAAGTAGGGAAGAAAAGTCTCCTAATTAAATAGAATTTACAACTAATTTTGTAGCTCTACGAGCTGGCATTTGGATATAAGACTTCCATAATAATTTCCTGTTTACGTTGATGGCAGGGATGTTTATATTTTCGACAGGTGAGACGATAGAACCGTAGGCAGAGAAAAATATTTTTGAGTAGGAAAGATATTGAAGTTGAATTCTAAAAGAGTTGAGTTTAAGAAGATTGAGAAAACTTACCCATCAAGAAGAATTATATCCAGATGAAAAAGAAGATAATCGTAAACTTGCAATTCAGAGGAAACTCAAGAAACAAAACATAGAGCAAATTTGACATCCTTAAAGAATCTAGTTATCGACATAGTAATGAAATGAAAGAGAAGAGCATCTGAAAAGGCTTTGAAAGAATAAAAGAAATAGGACACAACTTGAAGCTTAACCCTGTGTAGTACTGCAATGGACAGAAAAGAAATGAAAAAAATAACAATTGTAATGGAAAGACTGTTAAACATAATTAAAAAATATGCAAAAGAGAAAACGCAAAGGAGGTAAAGTTTGTTGGCAATGAATTTTTTAATAAGTTGTCAAATGTGATGCATGTGCTAAGCGAGACTTCCCATAGTTAATAAAAGCATAAGAATACAAATCTGTAAATAATAAAGGATTTCACCAATTCGATTTGAAGTATTGAAAGAAGTAATGAAAAAAGGAAAGAAGGAATATATATATATATATATATATATATATATATATATATATATATATATATATATATATATATATATATATATATATATATATATATATATATATATATATATATACTGGGTATATGCAATATACATTCAAAGCAGGAAAATTCTGGAAAACTATTTATGAAAACCTATCTGTATCTAAATTGCTCGTTCAAGCTCATAAATTATGGAAAAAAATATTTTTGATTTTCAAAATGAAAAAAGAATGAAGATCCGATCAATAAGAATTGTCTGATAAAGTAACAAAACACCTCATCACAAATCCTCATAAATGTAATGAGCATATATATATATTATATATATATATATATA
>SEYY01005951.1:92500-95000 GCA_009176605.1 Armadillidium nasatum | reverse complement strand
CAATTTAAAATTCACCCCATTCGGTATTGAATAGCCGCTGCTTTGAGGACGACCTCTTATCTTTTCACTAATTTCTTAAGGCGTTTAAAATATGGTTGTTTTCAATGTCTCCAAAACTCAATTCTTTCATGTACCTAGTAGACAAAATCTTCCACACAATTATAACATCTTCTTTAACAATAATTAATTTGTGTTTAGTATTTTCTTCATATTTTTTGGATTTCCTTTTCTTGTGATAATTTTTTTGGAAGGATCAAATTATATCTTCTGAGAGAATGGGTGATCCAAAGCTTCTTTTTACATACCACCCTAGTTGCTTGCTCTGTGTTTAGGGAAATTGTTAGTCTTATTTCGATGTTTACATCTCATTTCTGGGACGCTTCAATTAAACAATGAAATCGAATGGTTTTCCATTATTTACTCTTTTACTTTCACTGAATGTTTCCAATCACTTTCCTGTCATCGATGTGTCGCTTCACTCTCCTTGAAACATCGCTATTAATTCAGACTTTGTTCTTCCGAATTCTCTAACAACATTCCTTTAATTAACTTTGAACTCGTCTATTTACAAAACCTCAATCTTTCTCTGTTTAACTCTCTAACTCCAGACTTATCCTTTAAGCTCAGTTTTGTATGTAAGCAGCTGGTACAATCTGAAACACATTTCTTGTTTCTTTAACTTACACACATCCAAACATTTTGTATCAGGTTATCTGGACTTTTTTTTTTTTTTTTTTAATTCAACTATCCAGTATTGATGGATAAAATGTGTGCGTCTTTTCTTTCCAACCAGATATATATATATATATATATATATATATATTATATATATATATATATATATATATATATATATATATATATATATTATATATATATATATATATATATATATATATATATATCTATATATATATATATATATATATATATATTATATATATATATATATATAATATTATTATATATATATAATATATATATATATATATATATATATATATATATATATATATATATATATATATATATATATATATATATATATATATATAATATATAATATATATATATATATATAATTATAAAGTCTATCTATCGGTATATATGTATATGGTATCGTATCTCAAATTATGCATATATATATATATATATATATATATATATATATATATATATATATATATATATATATATATATATTATATATCTATGTAATGGTAAAATTAGTAAATTCAGAAGTCTAAATTTTGCGAGACTTTTAATTTATTTTGTAGATGAAACGTCAAAAAATTTTCCTTTGTAGATTTGATTGTTCATCGCGCTCTTTTCTCTTGTTTAATAAGACAAAACATCAAGCCTGACATTAGATAAAAGCTCTTTTATCCAAGGGTTAAATATGTAAAAGGAAAAGATCCTACACAGAGGATGTTTGCATCAAGTCTTTTCACTTCAAGTTTGTTCGGTCTTTTCGAAAGGATTTGTAACACTTATCAGGGATTTGTTAATTATACTTTATTAAATATAATTTTCAAATATATAATTTAATAATTATATTTTATTAAATATATATATAATAATTAAATATATATAGATATTTTAATTTATTTTATTAATAAATTCTCTCTTTTTCTCTCTTTCGCCTTCACGTTACTTTTGTTATTTTTGTGTATAGTTTGCTATTACTATGTAGCACGTCTGTATTATATATATATATATATATATATATATATATTATATATATTATATATTATATATATTTATATATATATATTATTATTATATATATATATATTAATATATATTATTTATAAGACATCCGCAGATGCGGATGCGGATAGTTTAATTTTTAAGAGCTTTTGCCATATATTCTTGGAATTTTAAATATAATATCCAGAATGACCCATTTGGAAAAAGGTATTTTATTATATATATAATATATATATATATATATATATATTATATATATATATTATATATATATATAAATAATAGTAATTATATTACCTTCACACTTCTTTCACATATTCCATTTGAAGTTAATAATTGGTAAGTTTTTTTAGAAATAAAAGCTTTTGGGCTCTTTCATGAAAATTTGGTTCGCTTTTCGTTGTAAATGAGGCCTGCTCCACTAAAAGACGCTCACTAGCAACACTAGTTGAAGGACATGCTAAATAAGTCCTTGCCAGCTCAGCAAGAAAAGGGAAACTTTTGCAATTATCTCTCCACCAAACCAGTTGGTCTTTATCTGCCTCCAAACGTGGGAGTTTTAGATAATTTTCAATAATCGATATTGTATCTTTTGACACTTCTGACTGTGATTCTTCATTCTGCTGGAAGCTAGAAGATCTTTCATTGATTTAGCAATGCTTAAGCTAACAGATTTTGCTTCATTTGCATCTGAGAGCTTTTGCTTTTTCTTGAAAATGCGTTATTTTAGCCGTTTCTATCATCTCATCGCATAAGCATCCTAATTTGATTTTAACATTCTGAGAAACAA
>SEYY01005951.1:80000-85000 GCA_009176605.1 Armadillidium nasatum | reverse complement strand
TATATATATATATATATATATATATATATATATATATATATATATATATATATATATTATATATATATATATATTTATATATTTAAAATAATGATGTAATTTATATTTTCTAAACTTTCTTGGACTATTTTGACAATTTTCTTTATTATGATATATAATATATGAAATATTAAGAATCGTCTTCTTTAATAAATAATGACTCTTTCTAAAATAAAAAAAAATCATTTTTTTTTTTTTAAAAAAGAAAGTTTTTAGTTATGAATAAGAAATGATACTTCATTGGCAAAGGAGGAATGAAAATATAAATATGTTCTTGTTAAAGAAAAAAATACCTAACTAATTTTAAAGGCTAAGATTTTTGTTTTCCTAAAATAATAATAATTAAAATAATAATTATCGAATTATTATTAGTTAAAATAATGATAATTTTAATGAATAAAATATTAATATTATAATTAATAATAATAATAATAATAATAATAATAATAATATAATAATAATAATAATAATAATAATAATAATAATAATGATTATATTATGATGATGATGATGATAATGATAATGATGATGAATGATGATAATAATAATAATAATAATAATAATAATAATAATAATAATAATAATAATAATAATAATAATAATAATAATAATAATAATAATAATAATAATAATAATAATAATAATAATATATAATAATAATAATAATAATAATAATAATAATAATAATAATAATAATATAATTAATATAAGAAGATCACCAGTAGAGCGCTCATTACGAAAACCATACTAGCGATCAGAGATAAGATTGGAAGAATTGAGATGTTTCCAAATCTTCCTGTTAAAGATAGATTTCGAAAACTTAGAGCGATGTTAAAGAAATAGGACGATAGTTAGAGGGTTTAGAGGGGTCCCCCTTCTTCGGCACATAGTCTGAATGAGAGCACGTTTCCAGCAAGAAGGGAAGGTCGAAGTGGAGAGACAGAGACGAAATAGTTTACCAAGGCAGGGGGCAAGCTCAGAGGCACAAGTTTTGAGAACAGCAGGAGGGATATCATCAGGACCGTACGCCTTCTTTGTATTAAGCTCAGAGAGAGCAGAAATGACATCTTTAGAAGAAATTACAATGTTAGGAATAAATGAGTTAGAGGGGGTTGAAGGAGGAGGAATAGCTCCGGAATCGTCTAAAGTAGAATTACAGGCAAAAGTTTGAGCGAAGAGTTCAGCTTTAGTAGATGGTAAAATGGGCAGTTGTGCCATCCGAAGAAACTAAGGAAGGGAAAGAGGAAGAAACAAAGTTGAAGTTGAAATTTTTTGCAAAATGCAAGAAAGAGCGAGGGAAAGAGAAACCAGAAAATTACTGAGATATATATATATATATATATATATATACTATATATATATATATATATATATATATATATATATATATATATATATATATATATATATATATATATATATATTTATATATATTATATATTATATATATATATATATATATATATATATATATATATATATATATATATATATATATATATATATATATATATATATATATATATATATATATATATATATATATATATATATATATATATATATATATATATATATATATATATATATATATATATATATATATATATATATATATATATATATATATATATATATATATATATATTATATATATATATATATATATATATATATATATATATATATATATATATATATATATATATATTATATATATATAATATATATATATATATATATATATATATAATAGTATATATATATATTATATATATATATATATATATATAATATATATAAAAGTGTTATTATTAGTTGCATGTGCGCACAGGCAACTCCACTTAAGCTCATAACAATATAATGCAATCAATGTTTTGACAAAAGATACAAAAAGGTTCTTTCATCTTTGGACTTGGCGAAAGACATAAAGAAGCAAAAAAGGTTCATAAAGTAGCTCCAAATAATCCCCAGAGCGTTTTCTCTTTATAAGAAGACAAGCTTTATGCTTTATATTGCGTTTGAGAAATGGCTACAAAGCTTTTTATGGTGTTTAACAACCCAATTTCTTCCTACATTTATTTGTTGACTTCGAAAAATGAAAAAAGAAAACAAATAATTTTGTTGTACTTTCACTTACTTGCGTATTTTTTTTGCAAAAGTATATACTATATATATATATATATATAATATATATATATATATATATATATATATATATATATATATATATATATATATATATATATATATATATATATATATATATATATATATATATATATATTATATATATTAATAATTAATATTTATTTTATATTAAACATAAAAATTCTTATATTATATTAATATATATATATATATATATATATATATATATTATATTATATATATATATATATATATATATATATATATATATATATATATATATATATATATATATAATATATATATATATATATATATATATATATATATATATATATATATATATATATATATTTAAACAAGTTGACCAGAATTGAACGTAACATCAGTTTTTTTATTTTTATTTTTATTTAATGATCTCACAATTTTTTAAAAGTACTACATTATGAATTTTCTACTCAACCTTTCGGTTCTCCTATTATTGAATCATTATCAAGAGAACAACTGAAAAAGGAATTAAATAATCAATATCACACTGTAAAAAGATGTTAACTATGTAGTAAGTTATCTATAGAATTGTAAAACTTCAGCACAGGGTAAAAGCCAAAAAAATTTTAAAATATTTGAAATAACTAAATAAATGAATAGCACATTAACAATATATGAAAACTAAGAGGAATATAAACATCTCTCGAGATTGAATTTGAACAGACGGTTGATTGGTAAGTGAAAACTATATTAAGAATAGGCTATGCAAAAAAAAGTAAATAAAGGATGAAAAGAAAATAAATAAATATACAAATAAATATAGAAATGTCCAAACAAGCATATTCACTCTTGGAAACATACATGCATACATGTATTCACATCAACTTACTGACACACACACACACAAATATATTTTTGTTTAGACTATTTTTAATATAGTTTTCACTTACCAATCAACCATCAATTAGTAATGGAATGGTGAACTGTAACATACTTTAACTAATAAAATAATATTTAAATATTTTTGTTATAAGAAAATTGCAATACTCTTTGCAATACTTTACTATACTCATTAACTCTTTCAAAATATATTAAAAAATATCTTGAAACCAAAAAAAAAAAAAAAAAAATTCTCTAGAAGCTGTTGCTTAAATAAGAAAACTACAACCAGCAGGTTTGATAATATGTATAAATTATAGGCATACTTTTTATCAAAAGTCAGGATTGATGAAAGTAAAAGTACTTTGTGTTTAAATCGAAAAGCAAAGAACAGGTAAAACCTGCAAGTTCAGAAAGATCAAATTTGTTCTCTATATCAAATAATATTTTTCGTCATACCTTTATGAATCCATTAAGAATGAACTCCACTTTTGCATGTACAATATTGAGGAAAACGTTTGCCAAAGTTTTTTGTCTTCAAATGGACATTGCTTTTAATATTTATTTAAAAAAAAAGTTAAAAAAGTTAATTTAATTGAAATTTTTTTTTGCTGATCTAGAAATTTGAAAATCATGAAATAACAATGAAAAACATGTAATGGAAACTTGCAAATATAATGAAAATAATAATAGTAGTAGTAATAATAATGACAAAAATAATAATGATAATAATAATAATAATAATAATAATAATAATAATAATAATAATAATAATAATAATAATAATAATAATATAATATATAATATATATAATATATATATATATATATATATATATATATATATATATATATATATATATATATATATATATATATATATATATATATATATTATATATATATATATATATATATATTATATATATATATATATATATATATATATATATATATATATATATATATATATATATATATATATATATATATATATATATATATATATATATATATATATATATATATATATATATATATATATATATATATATATATATATATATATATATATATATATATATATATATATATATATATATATTATATTACGCAACTTTTTCTTATTTTGAGGGATTATTAAAGAAAGTTATGTCGCAAAAAAAAATACTAAATAAATGAATAAAGAATAAAAAAGTAATTAAAAAAAAAAAAAAAAAAAAAAAAAAAAAAAAAAAAAAAAAAAAAAAAAAATAAATAAAAAAATAAAAAAAAAAATAAAAATAAAACAAAAATTTTTTTTTTTTTTTTTTTTTTTTTTTTTTTTTTTTTTTTTTTTTTTTTTTTTTTTTTTTTTTTTTTTCTTTTTTTTTATTTTTTTATTTTTTTTTTAATCAAATTATAGATTAATTTTATAGTTTTAACAGCGTTGTCCCAATTTAGAAATTGTTCTTCATTTCTTATTTATTTTTTTTAAAACTAAAAACATTAATGTAAATAATTAAAAATAACTTATATGAAAAAAATCGACGTGTATCGAATTTAAAATTATATATATATATATATATATATATATATATATATATATATATATATATATATATATATATATATATATATATATATATATATATATATATATATATATATATATATATATATCAGAGTTGTATATAGACTATTTCGGAAAGTACGGATTAACTTCATATAAAAATTCCATCATCACCACCACTCATGGGTCGGGGAGTACGGGGATCGTAGCTCCCTGTAGACATGTTCGTGTGACATGCATTTGCTAATTTACTAAAGCAAAATAATAATAATAATAATAATAATAATAATAATAATAATAATAATAATAATAATAATAATAATAATAATAATAAAAATAATAGGCTTACATATCGTTAATACTACTACTACTACTATATAATAATAATAATA